>APFE030488845.1:159574-236999 GCA_000404065.3 Pinus taeda
AAATCTTTTACATGTTCAACATAGTTCATTGAGATGTTAATTTTTAACAACTTAGTCATAGAGAGGAGGGATAGAACTTAAGTCTCTGATATCAAATCTAGAAAATCTTCTTGGTTGTTTGCCGCTGGCAATCTTGTTGTTGGTTATTGGTGAAAAAACAGTGGGAGCGTAGGGGATTTGTAGAGTTCAATTTAGTTTTTTTTGTGTGTGATGTTATTTATTTTGATATTTTTAGGATTTTTTTTTCCCTTTGTAAACATTTATGTTTCTTCTTATAAATATTATGTGATCCGAGTGCAGCCTATTTTCCTATTTGACATACTGCCTTTACAAGTGTTTCATATCTGGAAATATCTAGGAAAATGGTTGTTGAGAAGAAATTTTAAAATGTGATGGGGTAATTATATCAATCTCATTTTACAGCTTTGTCATTTTTTCCACCTACCAGAAAATCCCACTGGTATGGCCTAAACATAGCAACAAGTCTAAAGGCTAATGCATAATGCACGGATTCCAGCTGAATATCAAATTCTAATTTATTATCTCACAAGATTATGAGTGAGAGGGAGAGATGAATATTTAATCCTAATTTCTTCTTTCACACAATTATGTTGTTCTCAATGTTGTCTTTTGAAGAATTTTCCCATTCAAGACCTAGTTTCCATTAAATCAAAATATTTATTGAATATAAAATCTCAAACTCAAACATCAAGTAAATTTCGTCGGGTTTTTAAGGAAATGAATAAAGAAGTAGGTAGTCTCACCTTAGAAATTATTCCATTACCTCTAAGGGTTTGAATAGCTCGATAAATGGAAGAAGGATAACTGGGGTAATTTACAGCAAAATATGTGGTGTTTGGTATCACTCCCGACACACTTCTATCCTCCATTAATCCCATCTCTACACCATTCACAACATTTTGTGATGCTTATAACCCTGCATAAACCCTCTTCAAGTGTTGTTGGGCTTAGGTTTGGCATGTAATCTGATATTTTTCAAAATCCTTTTAATTCCATAGTCTCTAAAGAATTCCCACATTTTTCATATCGCCTACAATCTGCTCTTTCTCAAATTATTTTTACTTCCATAAGCTCTAAATAATTCCTTCATTTTTCAAATGATGATCAAACATCCATAAAATAGAGCTTAGCATGATATATGTACATTTTATTTAAAATAAATTTTGTGGGTAGTTTCCTTTCGAAAAGGAGGGTCGAACATTACCTTCTAAATGACTCTCATCTCATCATCTCATTTTCCCTCAAAAGAAATGCAATAGTATTCTCCATATCTCTTTATTTCCACTTCAAAGTTAATAGTTGCATTGAATCTCCTTAATTATCATTCATTACAACATAACATAAATAAGTCAATTGGGGAAATGTCATGTGGTTGGGAAAAATGGTCATTATCTCCCCTATCCAGGTTCAATTATCTACAAGTGACATGATGATGATGATGAGAAATATTGTTGTAATGGCTAGGCTCCTATGAATATTTTTGTATTGAACCTCACACTTGCCCTTGAGCTAAGAAAGAGGATAATTTCCCTCGAAAAATAAATAGTCAAATGAAAGAATTGGACCGTGGAAACTTGAGTTGATGGTAGGAATGAATGAAGTTTTTTATTTTTTTTATTTTTAATTTTTTTTATTTTTATTGTGAGAGAAATTTGTTGGACCAAAGAGAGAGGAAACACTTATATTCTATTGACTGTCCATGTCAAGAGGGGGAGGAACCATGTAGGACATGTTGCTTCAACTTATTGAATTGGTATGCAATTTTCCTTCTTTCTCGATGATGGCCATTATCTAGTAATTATGTGCATTGGGATAGTTAGAGTATCATAATATCATAGATAAAAGAGATAAATAATTCGATTTATGCTTTCCTTTTATCATTAACACTTGAACTGTTCATTAGCATGCAACCTCAACAATGCGGAAAAGAAAATAAGAAAAAGACCAAAAGAGTAACAAGTAGCTTTATTGTGAAGGTGAATTAAAACCAAGCACAAAACGCATGCAATAAAGTAAGGTCTCTCTTTCTTCAAAGGTTATCTATCTTTCCTCGTGCCTTTGGAATGGAAAATAAGGCCTCATTACTTCTTGTTGCATTTGAGAGAGATACTTTACTTCTACATGCACATGAGCATAAGATGAGTTGGCAAGGTCATGTTTAATTAAGCTCCTTAAGGTCAATGGGTGTTGATCCTAGATTTGTTATCTAGGAGATTACATAAAAGCATGATTACATATATAAATATCATATAAGTCACTAACATACCTCAAATTAAATGGGTTATGAGTATAAGGCTTGATAAGTATTCCATCTAAGTAAAGGTATTACCCTAGTTAGAAGGTGAGGTTATTCTTATTCCTTCACACCCCCCCCCAACACTTGAAATGTTAGACCAAGTAAGAAAGCATCAAAACCCTTATTCTTGTGAAAATGAGAAGAATCATAACTTGTCTAGATTGACCTCCACTCCTCGCTTCTTGACACATTCACTCACCTTACTAAAATGGTTACATGATAGTTTAGTTTCACCTTTCATCATACTCACACTCTCATGAGGGTGGAGGGGCCCTCCATCATTTCTCCCTGGCATAAAATGTACTATAATGAGATTTATCTAATGATGCATTCTATATGGATCCCTTTTGTGTGTAAATGAGGTTCTCTCTACTTTCTCATGGTTAATGAAGAATATGAGTGAGAAGACTCAAGAGACTAAGTGATGAAGAGAAAGCGAATGATGTTTGGTAATGGGAAGGGCATATTGAAGGTAAAGAGCTACAATGGAGGTTCACTTGTGACTTCTTTTGTATTATAGTGTTCATTTATCGTGTTCTTTGAGATTGGGGTGTTTTTCATTTCATTGCATGGTTTTATGGTCTCATAATATAGGTGTAACTCCATCATCCGGACATGAGTGTTGCTAATGGGAAATAGGATA
Organism: Pinus taeda; assembly: GCA_000404065.3. Classification (NCBI taxonomy): domain Eukaryota; kingdom Viridiplantae; phylum Streptophyta; class Pinopsida; order Pinales; family Pinaceae; genus Pinus; species Pinus taeda. The sequence continues at coordinate 162,535 of APFE030488845.1, forward strand.
GTATGGTGTCCAACATTAGGGGCAAGTATGTTGGCCTTGATTATTATGGTAGGGGATTGGAAATATAGAGTGGAGGTTTTACCAAAATAAGTTTTTTGTGAATATCAAAAGTTCCTACAAAAAAAGGGAAATTTTTAAATAAATCAACATTCTTAGTGATTTAAATATTATATATGTTGAAGGTTGAACATATCATCGATATTTCTTGCCTCTTTTTCCGATCATATAATATATAAATATATAAATATATATATACACACACACACACACACTAAGAAAAATCCCCTCATTCTAAATTGGTCTAGTGATAAGTGGATTCTTTGGGGCTGTCTAGTACAACAATAGACTTATTAAAGGGACTCAAAATGTCACTTAATGAGAAAATGTCTTAGGTGAGAAGGAAAAAAACTTTTTCAACCACGCGGACTACACCAAATTAACTAATATTACTATGCTCCATTTCAATTATCAAACCATAACTTGATTATATCTATTTCATTCACTAAACAACAACTCCACAGATCCAAGAAAGAATATATTGAATATACAAAAAATGTGGAAAAATATAATAAAATGCCATGCAAAAAAATAACACAAAGTTTTAAATTATAGGTAGTAATGTGATAAATGTTAGCCTTGAGCACACAAACTAAAATCATACCATATTATTTATGGAAGGAGGAAGGGGCTAAGGAAACTATAGATAGTATAGGAGAAAATGTGTAGTTAGCTTACTCTAAAGATGATCCTATTGAAGGTTAGCATATCTTTGATTACTATGATTATTTTCATCTTGTGGATGTAAATTTTTGGATTACCATTGACCCCAAGAAGGGGCCCTACTCTCAATCCTCATAGGATTGCATTTTGGAGCTCATGTGGGAGGAACAATCATTTCATTGCATGTGTTAGAAGTATTTGGGATGAGTTATAAAGGTCAAGATGGAATTTACAAATGGGAATCTCCTTATGTGATTCAATAAGTTGAGGTAAGGAAGTAGAAAGTTGCAATTAATGAAGACCATGTCATTTTTTTGTAAAATGGGAAAATATTATATTAGTTGAGAAATAAAAATCATACATCATTTTGTATTCCTACTGGTCTACCATTGGGAAAAGCAGAATAGTAGTATAACAATACAACTTTTGCCCATATAAATTGTGTGAACTAGATAACAAAACCAAGAAGATAATGTAGGCAAAAATAATTTAACAGTTTGAAAACTAAACTAGAGTTAACAACACCTATGATCATAGCTAGGATACTACTACCATATATAGTCAAAAACAAGATTAAGAGCATCTACTTCAATGGAGAATCGAATTGGATAGTGTTAGGTATATCAACCTCTTCATTGAAGATGGAGGACTCAAGGTTTGTCATCTTCTTAGCTGGGATTGAAAATTTTTCAATTAGCTTCCTTATGTGCCATTACATTTCATCAATGTATAAAAGGGTCTCGTATTTGGGTTTTGAGTATTATACTAGAACTTTTCCCATTCTGGTTTAAATGTCCTCAATTTGTAATAATCTTGTTCATCTAGTACTGGTGTTCCCAGTATTTGGCACCCAATCACCAACCTCTTCCTCTACATTAGTATCAATGATGAAACATCATTTAATGTTAGCCCCTTACTCTTTGTGTTCAATTTTGATTCAAATTTGAGAAGAGGTGGAGCGCACATAAACAACAACAATCCCTTCTACCAAATGTTGGGCCCATGAGTTGGAAAGAGTAAATGGATTCCTCATTTCCATGGAACCTCCAGAATAAATAAGATGAACCATAGTTGTAGAAGGACCAACTTATAACATTAAAAATGAGGTGGGATAAACGTTTAAGCACAAATCACTAAAATAAGGTTTACACAAGGAGCCAAGGATAGAGGCAAGGAGCCAAGAACTAGAGGAGAAGGATGAAAACAAAATTCTCCCACCTGGAAAACACAAAAGGAGACTCAAAGAATACCTACATAGAAAATAAACAAAAATGAACTTCTCCAATCACTATCCAAAGGAAACAATGGGCTAAACACAGTAAGTTGACTAAAAGTTCAAAATGAAGCCTCAAAGGAACAGATTCCACGAAAAAATCCCAACAAATAAACAACATAGAAAGAGAGATAGAAGAGATACAACTAAAGGGGATATAAGTAAACAAAGAGAACTACATAGTAATACAACCACAACATTAACTAAAACCTAAAAAATATCCTTAGGCTCTAAATTTATCACCTAGTTTAGAACCCTGTGCTAGCCACTCAACTGACTACTTTTGTTTCCAATAAGAATGGAATTTAATTATTTGTCTTTATTATATCCTTATTTGTTTTCTATTTATAGTATCAAAATGAATATATTATTTCCCATGTGTGTCGTAAAATAAAAAAAATAAACTAGAAAGAAACATAATGAAATTATAGATAACAAAGATTTTTTATATCTTGGATAAGCAACCAAGAATATGCAAATGACCTCAATCAACCAAAAAAATAAGGCCTAGTTGTAATGATATCCAACATCAAGGAGAAATGTTAGAGGCTAGTTGTAATGATATTCATGAATATTTTCAGCAGACACTAGTTTTTTCTTTGGTAGTAGATGAACAAGAACAATACCTTAGAATTCAAATTCATATTCCATCCAATGAGAAGAATGATAAAATTCTTCAATATTTAGAAGTTCCAAAGGACCAAGAGATGGATATTTATAATTTATTAGATATTGGAACTCTTCAATCTTTTCTTGATCCATTTACTCAAGAAAACAACGAAGAAGAAAAATTTGTCCTTAAATCTTTTGAAAATCAAGATGGTTTTTTCTATTGAATCATATGAAGCACATTTAGACATTCAAGTGGATCATGATGTGGTTGTTTCTACTAAAGCTCTCCAAGAATATTCAAATTCTTTCCATATGAAGGAGGATTCTATCAAATAAATTGTTTCCATTTATTTTGAAAATAATCTTGAGCTTAATGAAATGAAACAAGGAGCAACATCTAGAGATCAAGGATGTACTATTCATTTTGCTAACCAACAACAGGTATTTATTCATTCTCTTAAGGATAATTTTGTAAGTTTGTTGAAATCAAGAAAGAAGGTGTGTTATCATGTTTATAAATTAGTGGCATTAGATTCAATTGAATTTTGAGTTGTCAATTTTATGTTTTTCTTTCTTTTTGAAGAGAGTGAAAGAAGAAAGAAATCAAATAACCATTTTCTTTCGTGGATACACTGGAAATTGTGTGTCACTTGATACAAAAAATTGTTTTCAATTGTTAGAGTGGGATGCAATCAATAAGCTTATAGTTCAAGAATTTAGATTCTATTTTGTAAAAAAGATTGGCATTTCAGTTTTTCAGTTTTCAGTAGTTGGTTTTCATGTTACAATAGAGTTCGAGTGTAGATTTGATTGTAGCAAAAATTAATTAAGTATTTAGATTTTGGTTTGCACTTTTTCATTTGGATTTCAGTTTGTGAAGTAATGGTTTGCACTATGGGTTTAGTTTTAACCAAATAAGACATAGGTCTCAAAATGAGTAGGTTTCAGTTATTAGGATCAACCTAATGGATCAGACATTGGAGCAGCGAGTTCTTTGCTACCTCACAGAGAGGAAAACATCCCCACTAGAGTCAGTTGTTATATCAGTTTATCTTCAGCGTATAAGTTCAAAAAATTTAATTTTTTGTTCAAAAAATTGAGGCATGATGATAGTTCAATTGTTAGCACAGATTTAAATATGTGTGTGTGTGTGGGTGTGTGTCAATTTTTAGGGCATTGACAATCCAAATGTCAACAAATATTTAATTTTCTGAACAAAAGAGCGTTACCTATAACCACTTTGGATTGAAAGTTGTGCCTTCAGTCTAGAGAGGGATTTCTCCTTAAACTCAACTACCCAGTTTCGCCTCAATAGTTGGTTGTTAATCTCATTGACAAGATTTAACTTGTAGGATGAAATTAGTTTGTAAAGAAGAGAACAAGGACCATTGGGCATGGAGTTTGGTGTAGAGGATGATAACCACATGATACATAAATAACCCTTAGTAGAGGAAAGATAGAATATAACTTCTTAGATAGGTTAGCAACAAGATGTGGAGAAAAAATACGAAAAATAAATATCACAACAGTGTTGGACATTGGATAAACCAACGCTCCTCGTGTGTTTCATGACATGTGCTTAACTGCCTCTCGTGGATCTATTAACTTCGGCGATGCATCCATTTACTAACACATGCATGTTTTGGTGTAATGATAATCATGATTCCAACAAGTGGTATCAGAGCCAAAGGTATCCAGTTCGAATCATACCTAGCTCGCAATGGGGGGGGGAGAGATTGTTGGACATTGGATAAACAATCACTCCCCATGTGTTTTGTGACATGTTCTTAACTGCATCTTGTGGATCCATTAACTCAGGGAATGCATCCCTTTACTAGAACATGCAGGTTTTGGTGTAACGACAATCGTGATTCCAAGGAAAAGAGCAATAAGAATTTTTCTGTAAATAACTAAGTAGAAAACATGGAAAGTATTCAGATAACATGAATCTAAGAATTCATAAGGAATTCTAGTTCATAACATTTTATCCAAAATTCTGAAGACTTAATGATCAAGATATGTAGCATAAAGAGAAACTAAATACCACGAGGAAAAACAAACAAGAAGTCATACACACATGAATCTCTGTAAATTGTATATGTAACATTGCATATAGTAATATATTGATCAAAACTAACACATAGTGTTTCTTCCTCAAAAATTCCCAACCCCTATTACATTACATAGTTTTGCTTAAATAATAAAAGTAATATCCCAAATTGTTTCTATCTTTGTAGAAACAAAAATCAAATAAAGTCATAAAAAATAAATAAATATGGAAGTAGTTACAATATGTATCAAATAGTTAAACGTTGTTGGTCTTGAATCCCTTTAAATTTGGAATGTTGATTTGATTGCTGATACTTAGCATTGAAAAATTTGATGTAATGTTCAATTGTTGATTTGATGAGGTGACTCATTAACCACTATTTTTTTTTTCTTTTTTTTTGGAATAGGCTTCAAAGAGCCATTCGAATCTCCAAAACCATGATAGTTGTGTAAAATATGAGATAAGATTTTGTTAATGGGTCCGTTATCGAAAAAACTATTTTGGTTTTCAAAAGTTAGTTACAATATGTATCAAATAGTTAAACGTTGTTGGTCTTGAATCAATTTAAATTTGGAATTTTTATTTGATTGCTGATACTTAGCATTGAAAAATTTGAAGTAATGTTCAATTGCTGATTTGATGAGGTGACTCATTAACCACCTTTTTTTATTTTTTATTTTTTTATTTTTATTTTTTTGAATAGGCTTCAAAGAGCCATTTGAATCTCCAAAACCATGATAGTTGTGTAAAATATGAGATCAGTTTTTGTTAATGGGTCCATTATCGAAAAAAACTATTTTGGTTTTCAAAAATTAGTTTCTATTTGCTTGGAAACATTTCCTCAAGTTATTGTCTTTTACAAGAAAAAAACAGTCTAAAAAACGTAGTTTTGTCTAGTGAAAACAAAACATGCTTTGGCACCTTTTCCCTTTGACTGCTGAGTTTGTGTCATTATGTTTGAAATAGTAACCTTTCCATGAAGCTCGGTCCAAATTCACCAAAATAGGAGTCAACTAATTGATCAGTGCCAGTGGTCGAATGATGGTAGGTTGTATGGGAAACTAATCTTTCAACTTAGTTATTTACCTCCATGGCTAGGGTTATTTCTGAGTGATAACATATTCATGGGCTAATAAAATGAAAAATATAAAAGTCCATGTGAAAGACTGGTCCCAAAATCTTATCCATGAGCAACGCCAAGAGTTGCATTCTAGTGAATCTAAAATATACTTATGTCAAAACAATTTTATTCACACAGGGTTCCTAGATGATCTGAAAAAAAAAAATGATGTGCTTCTTAGCTGAAAGAAAAAAAAGTAAGCTTAGACCAGAGGAGGAACTTTGGAGACTCAAAAGTAAGTCAATCTGGATAAAGGAGGGTTACCATAATACAAAATTCTTCCATAAATTTTCCTCCTATGGGAAGAAAAAGAATGCCATATGGGACACCTTGGATGTTAAAGGTAATTCCTATGCCTCTCAATAGGATCTGGAAAAATTAACAAGGAGTCATTTTTACGATATTTTTAGGGATTCTGGTGATTGTTTAATCCATAATCAACTTCAAGTCATTCAACATCTTCCTAGGTTCTTTTGTTTGTCAATGATATCCTTATTTTGGGTGATGGCTTCGAAGATGAGTGGAAAATATTTAGAAGCATTTTCTTAGTCTATTGTTCAACCTTGGGCATGTTGATCAGTCAACATGAGCTTTCTTTATTTTATAATAATGTCCCTACCAAACTATCTGGAATATTGAATCAATGCTACCATATAAGATGACTCCTTGGGATCATGATCTTCTATACTTGTACCTTTTCTCAAACCAAACTACTCATCTTTTATTTGTCGATGATATCCTTATTCTGGGTGATGGCTATGAAGATGAGTGGAAAATATTTATAAGTGTTTTCTTAGTCTATTGTTCATCCTCGGACATGTTGACCAGTCAACATAAGCTCACTTTCTTTTATGATAATGTCCCTATGAAAACTATCCAGAATATTGAATCAATGTTATGTTGACAATGCTGGAAATTCGTCAACCAAGGGGATCTCCATGATATGAAGTCCCAATCAAACCTCACACCATTTGGTGTAGGACTTCTATCGGGTATAAAGGCCTAGTTACAAGAACCTTAAAGATTTACATTAGCTCTAGATGTTGGCACAAGAGAGTGATGTAATGGTGTCTTTGAAAAGCAAGGGGGGCGTGGATGGTGAGCGTGCAGTGCAACTGTGTTGAGGCTTTTATACTACAAAGGGGAGAGAGAAAAGTGAGCCTCTAATTGGGAGGTAATATTACCACCCAATAAGAGACACGCATGAATTAAAATGACCTATCTAACATTCATCAGAATAGTCCACAACAGATGTGACAGTCGTTATAACCAACAAACAAGGAAAGATTTGTCTAGTATCCTGCAGAATAGTCCAAAAGTATGGGACAATGATGAAAACCATTACAACAGATTCTTAAAAAATATAAGCACTAAATTAATAGAAATAGTTCAACTATATTATTACACGTGAAAGCAAACATGAAATAAGAATCTCCACGGAATAGTCTTACAAACATTCAAAGTCCATGCATGAAGAATGTGTTGGCCTTAAAACGCTTTTGTTACTAAGAAAAAGCTCCAAGACACATTTTTACAATGTACATCACTTGCCCTTGTAGTGGGACATTGGAGACACTCCTTTCCCCTCAAAAAGCTAGTTGATATCCCTAATGCCTTGCAGGAGGAGCCAAGGTGAAAATTCCTTTGCTCATATAATCAGGGGTTATATATAACCAAGGGGTGTTGCTTTCCTTTTTTGACTATTTGACTACCCTCATAAATTTTCAACTTCCTACGAATTTTCAACTTACATGACTCTCCATATTCATGTTTGTACTTTGGACTTCCACTTTACAATACATTTGAATATAATATACATGGTCCAAAATGATGATGTGACATATGGAAGCTCATGACAAGACATGACATGACACTGCTAATGTAAACTGCTTCGATGTTGTGGAAACATGAGGCCATTACTGATTATGTGAGTGATGTCATCTTGAGAATATTCTTGTCTTCCACCTCCTCATAGTATAGTGACAGGAGTCTACAACAATCTCAAGTCTTGGGTTGTGGTTGTGAGTTGGCATCCCTTCGGTTTGCCTTGATGATAAAATTTCATTCTAAGCTACAAGAATGTCATTTTCATGTATGCCTCCTTCATCTCCTTCTACATCATCCCACTAGTTTCCTGTATTTGCAATTTAGTCATGACAAGACAACATCAGCCCGAAAATCTCCTAGCCTAAGATTAGGCATTCTAGTCCAGCGACTGAGACAGAATTGATTTGCAAGTTGGGAAGGGAGGATCAGTGACTGCACAATCCCAACAACTCAAGTTGAGTCTTGAGGCCTAGAACTATGTAATGCATTGTCCCAATAGCTAGGGTTGAGGCTTGAGGGCTAGAACTGCATAATGCATAGTTCAGGCTCAGCTTAGGGACAATCTCTGCATAGTTTTCAGAGACAGTCAGTTCAGCTAAATGAGGGGCTACTGTGGAATATTTATTGTAGTTCTAGAGAGGAAGGCTAACTGAATTCTACATAGTTCTAGGAGACAGTGAGGCAGGATGAGGGGAGGACCATTGAAAACAACTTTTGTACAGTTCTGAAAGGGAAGGATGATTAAAAGGATTGTGCAATTCTGGAAGGGAAGGCTAGCCTTGGGCTTAGGAATTACACAATGCAGTAGTTCTGGGGGACAATAATTGTGCATTATGCAGATCCAGGGGTGAAGTTCATAGCTTCCTGACTGAACTATGCAAGAATAATCCAGAAATGCTGGGTGAAGCCAAGTTGAAGGGTCAGGGAGCTCCTTCAGAAAAGGCTAAGTGCCAGACTAGTGAGACTGATGGGTGGTGTGATGAAGCTTTGAATATGTCCTAACACTTGGAATACTTGAAAACTCAATAAATTTTATCACCCATTACACATGAACAACACTTTTTCTCTGTGTGATTGCTTCATGACTAGCTATGACAAGTGTGACACCTAAGATAGACTTTATGATGATTGTGACAAAACTTGTGCAACATCACTCAAAACTTTGTTAATGAGTGTGACAAGTGTTTACATGGTTAGGAAAACTAAAAACAATATATTTGAGCCCTTCAAATTACCAAAATGAGCTTATGCATGAAGTGCGAGAACCAACATGAAAAAGGATGACATCTTGCCTATCTTGTGAAAGGGAGCGAAACACTTAGCAAAAACACATGGAATGACTTTCGGTGTTTGTGACCATACACATCATTGAAGACATAATGATATGAAAATGGTAAATTTTCAATCATACTATACCAAGAGGTGCAATTCAACTTTACGAAATATGTGCTTTATTTTTCGTACCGACCCTCCAAAGGTTTGTGAATCAGATGGAGTCTTTGTGCGGTCTTATTCTCTGATCTTATATCATACCCCAAGGTTCCTTAGTATTCTTATATGATGATTACCTTTTCTCCTCAGCTCCTTAAGTATCATCTAGCTTGTCCTCCTCCTTCATCTTCTTCTTCATCATCTTTCCATAGTGTAAGAGAGTACATGCATCTGCAACTCACTCATGGCGAGATGACATCAGTCTTAAAACCCCTATCCTAAGATAGAGCACTTGGATTCAGGAATTAGGCTAGGATTAAGTGGAAGGTAAGGGGAGAAGGCTCAGTGACTATGAAGTTGCACAATTCAAACAACCAAGGGTCAATCTTGATCACTGAGACTACACAGTGCGCATCTCAGGCTAGAGTGAGAGAAATTTTTGCACAATGCCCACTGAGGGAAAAATTTACACAGTGACCACTGAGGGAAAATATTGCGCAGTTCAAGTAGGTAGTGGCTACTACAGGATGGGGCCCTGGGAGGAAAACCTGCATAGTTTCAGGAGGCAAGGGGGACTGGGTAGCTGAGAGGCTTGAGGGAAAGAACTGTGAATTTTTGGGAGGTAGTGAGATTCGAATGAGGGAAGGATACTGATGGAAGCATCTATTCAGTTTGGGAGGCCGAGGGGAGCTAGAATTCCTACACATTGTGTAGTTCTAGGAGGTAAGGAAAAAGTTTGAAGGTTTCATATGTGAAGTGCCCATTTTAGGAAGGTTGGATGAGGCTAGGTTGGTAGGAGTTCTTCAGAATTTGGCTACGTGTGGGATTAGTAGAACTGATGTGAGTAGTGCTAGAACTTGTCTGTGACCACACACTTTGACACTTAGTGATACAATGTAGATCGTCCAGAACATATGAAAACATGTTTCCCTTAATGCAACAACCTTTGTGATAAGTTACGGCAAGTGTGGCTCTAACAATATACGTTTTTAAGATAATGATGACACTTATGTAATAGTGCGTGAAACTTTGCAAATGACTATAGAACATATCTATATGATGAGAACAACTCAGTTTCACAAATATTGCCCCTTGAAGCAAACCAAAACTCCCCTCTACACGACAAGTGATCATTCCCATTCCCAAAGACGATACTTGCTATATAAAGATAAAATCATGAGCGACTCTTCATATCCAAGAAGTGATCTTGAATTCATCAGCTGAAAAATAAGTGACTAAGGAACAACTGATCACAAGATCCATAGCAAGCTCCAAAAATTGAGTGTAGGCCAAAATTTTGGAGGGTGTTGTAGCCACTACAACACTTGGTGACACACTGGTAAAATCCAGCTTCTCTCTTTGGTTAATTCCTTCCGTGTAGGGCCTTGGTTCTTTAGGGAGTATTGATTCACCATGCAGATTACCTTGGCCTTTTCCACTTACCTCGTGACTATCATGGTTCCCTCTATACCTTATCGATCGAACAAAACATATTATTCAACATAATCATAATGTTTTGAGTTGGGAAGGGCAATGTATCTCATGAGCTTAAGATTTTTAGAGTATAATATTTCATCTCTGGTGTTGCTCTGCTACCAGTAGGCCTAGACAGTACCCCAATGGAGTCACGTAGGAACATAAAAATTGATCCGCTTCTAGCAATCTTGGACAATACCCTGACGGAGTTTCTTGCTTCACCTCTCTGCGCAAGAATCCTTTCTCTTCTTCCACTTTTATTTATTTATTTAAAGAGAACTGTGAATTGGCACTTATTTATTTTGGGGCAGAAGAGGGATCATGAATTATTGAGAGCAAAAGAGGTTGTTCCTTCAGAGAATCATATAGAGACCTCTGATTTACATTTTCTCATTTAGATTTTTCCCCTTCTCGGCTTCTACTAGTTGGATAAGCTTGAGAACACCAAAGAAGAAAAACCGAGTATAGGCATGAGGTTTCCAGAATATACATGGGTTCATGGTTGGACCAAAGCTCTCCTTATGGACGGATCATATTTTCCATTAGAATTTCATCAACCAAAATATGTAACCAATACAAGGAAGAAAAATAGATGGCTAGCCAAATGCTAAAGTGTCACAAGGCACTTTCTATTTCGACCACACACATACTAAGAAGATAAAAAAAGTATAGGCACAACACTTATTCGCATGATGAAAACAAAAGGAGAAACTCGACAAGAAATAAAAAAAGATGAAAAGAAAGAAATCACACAACAAGGAAACATAACCAGAAGACAAGAGAACAAAATGGTTAAAGAAAACATGATGTAGAACTAGAATAAGAAAAAAAAGACAAAATATAGGGAATGAGTATTGGATGAGTGCAAGAAAGGGAAAACTAGGATGTAATTAATCCTAATCCTAACCTAATAGCTATAAGGTTGGGGTCACGTAGAATGAAATTTGCAGTGAAGCCATCGTAGTTGTTCCTAACTTGCATCCACAAAGATATGTGCACAAGAAAGGCAAGGTCTTGCCTATGGGCAGAAAGGTGTGATACATCCACTACTTTTATCCAATTCACATACTTACCTTTTTTATGAATACCATTTTTCAACAAATCTCGGAAGCTTCTTACAAATGTGTCTTCATCTATACCAAGCCCCTTAACAAGCGTGAGGAAAGATTGAAACTTGTTGTTTACTGCATGTTTTGGGCAAAGTTAGTGTTTTTTACAAATGCCTAACCCTCTAGACTTAGTAGCTAGTCTAGAAAGAACAGACAAAGTATTCGCTACCTTTTCTATAATCAACAGATAAGAGAAGCAAGAAGAGAAACCAACCTGTGGTTTTCTCTTGCTCCCTCTCTCCTTTGACCAATTCACCCCTCCTTTCTGTACTTAATTCACTTGGAAAGTACCTGCACACAAGCCAAGACAGAAACCAATCAAAGCATACAATAAAGATATGTTAATTAAAAATATCATAGAATCCATAATATGATATACATATAAGAACATGAATGGAAAAAGATTTGAACTTTTTGTTGGTAAAAGGAAAGATTACAAACCATGAATGTTCATGCTCGATTTAGTGTCTTCCTTCCAGTTCAATCCCTTCTCTCCTCATGAAGCAAAAATTAAACATCATAGCAATACTCTTAGTAATCTCATTCAAACAACATGTCCTTAGCTCAAGAAATTCCAACCTAGACCAACCTTTGAATGGTTGATCAACTTATAGCTGAATGGAGGAGGTTAAGCCATTAATGGCCTTCATGAATGCTCTATCAAATTTCGGAGGTGGTTCAATGGAGGAAGGGATAATGGATTGAGGTTCATTAATCCTCTTCCTCATCCAAATATGAGCACAACCAACCTGGAAACTTATAGAAGTGTTCATTGGATGAGGAATCCAATGGATTCATTTAAAAAATTAGTTGAAACTTGCTCAACGTAGGTGAAACAAAGGCTAGGTGCACTACAATGCACCCAGTCAGTGCAGTTCCTGCATTGCATTGTAGCCTGATAAAAGGCTACCTGTGCTGATCTCCCTAGGGGCACTTTTTGGATGAATGGTATCATGGAAACTCGTGGGAGGCAAGCATGATGTAGGTTGGCCTCATTAGGGAATGAAAAAAACTAAATTAGGGACGGATAAACCCTAATAGTACTGATCTAGAAGTCAGGATTGATGTGCCCAAATTGACCTGTAACATTTGCCCCCTAAAGCATGAAGTCAAAAATAAACATGCCGAGTGAAATGCTTTACCATTTAGAGAGAAGGTTTCCAAGTGGAAGGTGACCTCTCACGAACTAGCTAACGGAAGGCATACCCATGCTCAGTTTATACACTTTCATTACATGTACAAATATAGTCGTCTATAGATATAGACCCATGAATAGATGACCATAAATGTAAGGCCATTTGTACATTTGATATAGTACTCCTAAAAATATATCGCAGCCCAGATGGATGAAACTAGACTTGGGGTCTTCAATCTCATTCAATATTCACTCAATGTATAAGTCTAACCATGTGAATAGATGATCTGAAGTCGAACATGGAGAGACATTTCCTGATTACCAGCCAATGATGTGAGTCGTTAACAGACATGAGAAGAATTAGCGATAGTGATAATGACCCTCAAGGTACTACAGCCGAAGGCTAGTGATGTCAACCTATCGTCGGAAGTGAAAAACTTGCCATTGATGTATGCAAGCCTCAAGGTACTGAAGGAGTGTTTCTAAGTCAACTTCTTGGATGATGTGTTGATGTCGACAAGAAGCAACTTGTCGTAGGAGGACCTTGATTTATCCCACATCAACAACACGAAATGAGGTAAATGATTTTGGAGATGAAACATCGAATGACGACACAAGGTTCAGGAATGGCGGGCATGAAAATGAAGGTTTAATGTACTGTAAAGGATAAAGCTTTAACTAAATGACTTCTATTGAACATGTCAGTGACACTAAGATTAATTGGTATTATTGACCCACAACAAAGTAATGGATGGTATGATAAACCAAAGGTATGATAACCATCAAGCAGATAACCCAACCCAAATAGTCTAAATGAATTGGCAGCATTCACCCAAAACAAAGTGATGGACGGTGTGATAGACCATAGGTATGATAACCATCAAGTAGATAATCCAATCCAAATAGTCACAAAGATGAAGTGAAAGTCTCATGTTCAAGAGCGACCTGCTACCATAAAGTTTTCTTGGATTTTTCCATTTTCCCCAGTCATTTCTAACCAGTACCTCTTTATTTTTTATCAAGCTTTAGGAGGGTAACATATGTGTGTTGTATAATTCCACCCTTTGGGTGAATCCATTGCTATTTGATGCTTTAACAAGTCTAGCGAAGGTGAAACTCGGTCTTGTCTAGATGGACAAGTTTGTCGTTGTTTGATGTTTTTAACGAGTTTAACAAAAAAGATAACTCAATCCTTTTCACATTTAGAGAGTCTGAAAAGGGACTAAAAGGAAACTCCACAAGTTATTTTTCATAAATTAATCTCTCAAGTTCGAAAAAGCATAAAATAATACAAGAGAGGTATCGTTTCCAATCTGTTAACGCGCTGAAAAGGACAAGTGCTCGACAATCTTTTCATGTTTAGAGAGTTTGAAAAGAGCTTAAAGAGGACTCCATTTTGAGGAACGAGTGGTGTCTAGGATAGCAACTAGTTTTGGTGATGTGGGAACTTCTCAAAACATGTTGATTTATGTGAAGAGGTTGGCTAGTAAGACCACTCATTGCAACTATTCCTCAAAAAGGGTAAAACAACCAAGTGAAAGCATATGATCGGCCAAAGAGATGGTGGTGATGGAATGAAAAAAGCAAAGCTAAAATGGAAATGGGTTAATGTTTTAGACAATCTTGAACCATAGGGAAATGGGTTAATGTTTTAGACAATCTTGAACCATAGGGAACTATGCTTGGATTTAGTTTCATTTTTACACAAGCTTGAAACGAACAACTATGGTTGGATTTAATTTCATTTTTACACAAGCTTGAAATGAACAACTATGCTTGGATTCAGTTTCATTTTTACACAAGCTTGAAACAAAAAACTATGCTTGATATTGGTTTACATGCCCCCAGCATGATGAAAGGAAGAGTCTCCTGTAACCATATGGAAGTCGTTGCGGTGAAGCAGGACGGTTATCCAACACTTTTTGGCTTCGTCTAGATAGGGAGAAAGGTGAATGGGGTGATTCCCTTCACATAACCTATAAGGAAACTTAACTTTAACATTAGGTGCATGCCCCCCAAGTTTCGTTACATTCACCTAAGTAGACTACTCATGGCTATCAGGTGGATGGAATGAAGGTTCGTTTATGAGATCAAGTGAAAGACTCGACTGGGATTTTACGAGATCTAATCAAAGACTCGAGTTAGAACTTGGGACCTTGTTTCATTTTTTAATGAGCTTGACATAAGACAAGGAACTCTGCTCAAATTCCTTGTTTCTTTTTTTAACGAGCTTGAAACAAGACAAGGAACTATGCTCATACTCCTTGTTTCATTTTTTAACGAGGTTGACGCAAGACTAGGAAATATCCTCGTGGGAGTTGTTTCATTTTTAAATGAGGTTGACAAAGTAAAAGAACTATCCTCATATCCTTGGTTTCATTTTTAACGGGGTTGACACAAGACAACGAACTCTCCTTGGACCCTTGTTTCATTTTTTAACAAGGTTGACATAAGACAATGAACTCTCCTCGGACCCTTGTTTCATTTTTAATGAGGTTTACACAAGACAATGAACTATCCTCGGAACCTTGTTTCATTTTTTAACGAGGTTGACACAAGACAACGAACTATCCTCAGATTCAATCATAACTCATAAGAGGTCATGAAGGATAGATCTGGTTCCAATGCCCCTAGTACATGTTGTACAACATCATTGAATTGATCGTTAGTTGATGTAGGTATGGAACAGGTTGCCACATAATTAACCCGTGGCAAGGATGATACCATTGGTACAAAAGGATCATTTAGGGAAGATGGTTGATTAAGACCCATATTTGGATCAGGAAATGAAAGCTGGTCAATAGTGAAAATTCTACCTTCATGCGGGAAACAAATCGCTCAAAAGAGTGTTGAAACAATAGCTCCCATGCCATAAACATAATCGCACCCAAGAAGTAAATTGTAATCTAAAAGGCCTAGGACTACCATCATGTTCAGATAAATTATTTTTCCTCCCAAAGTAATAGGTAACTGTGGAAGGATCCCTCATGGTTTACTGGTTCCTATGTTAAAAGCCAACAGATTCTGGGTAACTAGCACAAGCAGCAGCGAACCGAACGCTTGCCAAGCAGTTGAGGAAAGAATACTCATTAATGCACCTTCATCTACAATTGTGGCAGGTACAATCATATTACAAACTTGTACTAGGATATAGAAGGGCACATAAGAAGGAAGACAGAATCCTACCAGTCGGTTCCAATCAAAGGAACTGACTAAACTACTTGGAGGGGGTACCGTAGAAATGGGAGAATTAACCCCTTGAGTTATGAGAATGGGAGGATTTTCCTCATGTCTTGATGGAACAGGAGGACTACCCCAAAGCTCATTAGAATCTAAAGAAACAAAAAGAACTTGAGTGGTATCATGTTCACTCTCTTTGGGAAAGGAACGATTTACTGAAGGTGAAATCGGGTCAATTGTTACCTCGACCTATTGATTTGGGTCGGGTATAGACTCATAGGATTCACTCTAAGAGAGAGTGGGTTTGACTGACGGTTGATTTTGGTCATTTATTTCATCAACCAGTGAAGGATTAAGGGATAGTTTCCAGTAACTAGATGGAAGTCGCTGCGGTTAAGCAAGACGGTTATCCAACACTCTTTTGGCTTCATCCAGATAGGGACAAAGGTGAATGGGGTGATTCCCTTCACATAACCTACATGGAAACTTAACTTTGCCTTTGTTTCCATGAACTTTACTACTGCTCGTTGATGGTGTGTCACCAACATGATCTCCAAAAGTTGATGACACAGGATGATGTGAACGAGAAGACCATTCTTCCAAGATCTGAGGAATATCAGGATAATTTCGAAGAAGATGGTCTCCCACAGAAAGTTTGCATGGATATCGAACTTTGTGAGGCTTGACAGACGATTTCTCATCAGATGTTGTATTCAAAGCAATGGTTGCTTGGTTGCCCCTCTACTAAATTTGCTTCTTCTTATTCTTCTTCCCTTTCTTGTTCTTCTTAGCCACCTGGTTACTAGTACCAATACTTTCACCAGGCAAAGAGGAAGAAGGGGAGGAAGAAACAACCAAGGAAGAAGGCAAAGCGTCAACTTTAGGATCAACTGGAGGTTGATTTTGTCTAGTTGGAGGTGTACTTGATTGCAGAGAAATCACGACATTTTGAACCAAGGAGGTTGAAAATAACCATACTGGAAATCCGATGGTAAATCTCAGAAGGGACAATGTAGCAATATAAGGAGCACCAATATTTCCGAAAGGAGGAAAAAGAATAGGATTCCCATCAAAAGGAATTCCTTGATTGGTGGACTCCGAATTTGTCGCCATATGTTTAAACCTAAGATCAACTAAGGAGCGAGCGTGGAGGATGTTATCCAAGGTCAATTAATTTTTACGACACTGGAACACAACTTCACTTTTTCATTTTTAAAGAGTCGAGAAAAAACAAAAGACGACTCTAGTTGCCTTCGATGTTTAATAAGCCTGAAAGGACAAGTGCTCAAATGATCCTTTTACTTTTAAAGAGTCGAAAAGGAATGAAAGTGACTGCTCTAGAGATTCTAGACAAGAGGGTTTACCAGACAAATCGCAAAACTGCAATATACACCTTGGTGATAAATGAAAGAAATGACCAAGGACTTTATGTATGATAGTCAATCTTCCTGAATGTTGTGTTCGGTGCGTTGCGATTGGTAAGGTGGCAGACTCGGCTTCCTAGGGATAAAGGATTTCAACCTATTGGGGTCTCCCACCATATACTCAACGGTACAGGGAGCACAAGTTTGTACTAGCACTTATCAAATCAGAGAGGAGGAATCACCCAACCTCAGTGAAAATGACAGCCACTAGGTTTAAAGACACCAGAACACATCTCTAGCCTAGACCTCTAGATGTTTTCGTTAAGTTCCAATGAGTTATTAGATTAATTGATGTAAATTTTAGGTTGATCTTGCTTAAAATTTGCCTTAGAGGGTTCACCATGAGATTTTTTTCGAAATTCCTAAGAATGCAACTAGAATGAGAAGCACTCCTTCCATTTAATTTCAGCAATGAAAATCCTAGCTATGAGGGATAGAGCATACAACTACTTTTTGAACAAGCAACAAAGAGCACAGACTAATGCAGTTCCCTAAACCATTTCTTTTGAACACACAAACCCAAACTCTAAAATGCAAATTGCATGTATTTCTTTTCAGTTTCTCTTAATGTGAATGATGCAATAAGAAAAACTAATGCACAAATGCTTTAGAATTCTTTTCATAAAAAATGATGATTTGTGACAATTTCTTTTAAAGGGAAAGGAAGACTATATGACACTTTTGATTTTAAAGAGATGAAGATTTTCGACACTTTAAATGAAAAAACAAATCAAATGCACAGACAAATCAATCGATTATTTATGAAGGAAGATTTTACGACACTTCATTTTGTGAAGAAATGGATGATTTGACGACACTTTTCTATCGACAAAAACAATCGATCAAAAATATCTTTCGACAATGGATTGCAAATGATAAAACAAATACATAAAAAACATCCAACAATCCAGTCTAAATTGGGTAAAATAAGGAGATAAAAACTGTTTTCAGAGACAAAACGTCATTGACATTTAGCAATTCATTCAAACAGGAGAAAATTAGCAAAAATTTTCAGTTCCTAGATGGGAGACTGACCCTCAAGGGATCAGCGTAGGCAAAATTTAGAGAGAGTGGGAGGAATTGCATTGGACCTATGTGGGAAGTGCGTTGCAGCACACTGTGTTCTTCATTAAACTACGATGGTGATAGTAAGCCATTCTGAAGGCAATTTTGGCACATTTTGGACTCAATTTTGAATGAAAGAAGACTGAAATTCAATCAACGACCACATGGATAGTATGTAGAAATGTCTTAGGAGGCTGATAAGATACTACCAAGGGATAGGGTCGCTCCCCAGTGGAGTTGCTAATTTGTTTTGGGCAAATTTAGTGCCTTTTACAAACGCCTAACCCTCTAGACTTGGTAGCTAGTCTATAAACAACAGACAAAGTATTTGCTACCTTTTCTATAATAAACAGATAAGAGAAGTAGGAAGAGAAACCAACCTATAGTTTTCACTTTCTCCCTCTCTCCTTTGACCGATTCCACTACTCCTTTCCGTACTTAATTCACTTGGAATGTACCTCCACACAAGCCGAGACAAAAACCAATCAAAGCGTACAATAAAGATCTATTAATTAAACATATCATAGAATCCAGAATATGACATACATATAAGAACATGAATGGAAAAAGATTTGAATTCTTTATTGATAAAATGAAAGATTACAACCCATGAATTTTCATGCTCGATTCAGTGCCTTCCTTCCAGTTCAATCCCTTCTCTCCTCGTGAAGCA
The DNA here is from genome assembly GCA_000404065.3 of Pinus taeda. Classification (NCBI taxonomy): domain Eukaryota; kingdom Viridiplantae; phylum Streptophyta; class Pinopsida; order Pinales; family Pinaceae; genus Pinus; species Pinus taeda. Next base: position 181,630 of record APFE030488845.1, read on the forward strand.
ACAATTCGACATCATAACAATACTCTTACTAATCTCATTCAAACAACATCTCCTTAGCTAAAGAAATTCCAACCTAGACCAGCCTTTGAGTTCTTGATCAATTTATACCTGAATGGAGGAGGTTAAGCCATTAATGGCCTTCATGAATGCTCTACCAAATTTGGGAGGTGGTTCCACGGAGGAAGGGATAATGGATTGAGATTCATTAATCCTCTTCCTCGTCCAAATTTGAGCACAACCAACCTCGAAACTTCCAGAAGTATTCATTGGATGAGGAATCCAATGGACTCATTTAAAAAAATTAGTTGAAACTCATTGAGCGCAGGTGAAACAAAGGCTAGGTGCACTGCAGTGCACCCAGTCAGTGCAGTTCTTGCATTGCAATGCACCCTGATAGAAGGCTACCTACACTGATCTCCTTAGGGGCACTTTTTGGATGAATGGTATCATGGAAACTCTTGGGAGGCAAGCATGATGTAGGCTGACCTCATTAGGGAATGAAAACAACTGAATTAGGGATGGATAAACCCTAATAGTACTCATCCAGAAGTCAATATTGATGTGCCCAAATTGACCTGTAACACTACAGATATTTCCAGGTAAGATTGTTCCAGCCATTCAGCGATTGGATCGTAAAATTCATGATGGCCCTCTTGAAACTCTTGAATCTTGGAAAGATGAATTTTCAATTAGAAGAGTGGGATCATGATGGGAATCTAGTAATGGAAAATAGATATGGTCATTCTCAGTGGTCATGTCAAGACATCAACAAAGGCTGAAGTGCCTCGCCTTCTTGACAAAAATATGAATAGGGATATTTTGAATAATGAATATCAAGGAGTGTGAAACAACTATCATTGGATGTGTTGATGGGAAAATGATAAGTTGAATGATAGTCACCAAAGATAATGGAAACAGTCAGATGAGCTGATTGAAGCATCAGATTCCCAGTTTGCAATAAATGAAGAAAATTTGATTTGAACAATCTCATAAATTCTATGAACAATCGAACCAAGTTCTTTGTGAAACAAATATGACAGACCACTTTCCTGCGACTAGTGACAAATTGTACAAGTATCGTAGTCATCAAAAGAACTTAAAAAGGATTCTATCACCACTAATGCATGAGACCAGTTGGGACATGGGAACAAAGAAAAACTTTACTTGTGTGAAAACTTGTGCATTCATTACTACTAGAGAGGATTTCTAGTGTGATGAGAGGAAAAATTTGCAACATCAACTTTGCAAGAAGACCAAGGAGTTGAGTATTGAGGAATAAATTCGATAAGCAAGATATTTCAGGAAAAGATAGTCCTTGAGATGATCAACATCCAAATTCTATGACTTTATGAGAGATTCTCATTCCCAACCCATGTTCAATGTGAGAGATTTTCATGAATATGAATGAAATGAAAAACATTCTTAAGTCCGATTAGAAGTAAAATCTCGAGAGTTTGAAAAATTACTTCTGAGATACCAAACAACTTTGACAAAGAGATTTACACTGAATGAAAACATGCAAAAAGAAGGATTGTGTGAGAGAAACTAGATTTGACTTAGTTCGAGGGGCTTACCAGAGTCGTGAGATCTTGACATAACAACCAACGGATATTTAAGTGCCTCCACTCCCTAACAGGTACCGAAACTTTCCAAGATTGTAGAATTGCATTTTGAAGCTTGAACCAAATCATCCATGGTCTGAGGATAATTGTTGTCGCTGGTTTCAATACTGCTCACTGGATGGTAGCCATCTCTATCTAGGTTTCACCAAATCTTTCAACTTTATCAATTAGATTACTCAAATGGAAAGGCTCTTCTGATAGAAAACTCAAAGATAAATTAATCGGGGAAATGTCGTGAGTAAGCTTATTTGAAGAGTTGTCTTCATGCAAGAAAAGAGATGATAAGGGATGGGAAGGGTACTCTATGATTTGTTTAGTTTAAATCTCATCATGGACAATCTCACTTCCTTGCGATAACTCATCAAATGAAGAAACTGAAGAGCATGGAGTATTACCATAGAATATAGATGAATTTCAAACGGTAGGAAACAAGGGATAGTGAGATGAAGAGGAAGTTTCTATATGAACATATTCTTTGACTAAAGCAGATTATAGATCTAAATTAAATTCTTCATGAGAAATCGAAAGATCACATGATGTTCTTCGGCATTCGTCATGACATACAACAATAGATTTGTCATCATTAAAATCATTATTTCCCACAATTGGGGGTTGATTGGCAGAATTGCTTGCATTGGATTGTCTACTGAGATTATAAGATTAAGAATCATCCAAGAGTGGAAACTCATTATTTTGACATGGAAGATTCTGAAAAAGAGAGGAAAGATTGAAAGGATCTTCACATTTCTTCTCCTCTCCCTACGTAATGTGACTTATTTGTACCCAATCATAATTTGAGCCAGCAACTTCAGAATCAAGAGAATGTGAAGAACTAGCTGGTGGAGAAGATTGACCAAGGGATTCATGGTACAAAGAGTTAGGACATATAGATGATAGAGGATAACATAAATACGGATTATCTTTGAGACTAGAGTTGTGAATGGTGACAACATATTTTGAAATGGAGGAGTTAGTCATCACCATACATGTTATGAGCCATTCTGTACTTTCATCCATTGAATCTGAATCATGAAAAATGGAAGAATAATGAGAAGATGGATTGGAGATTTGATTCACAGATTTCCCAATTTTACAACCACTGTAAGGAGGCACCCGCATTGGGACTGGAAAGGGAGAAGGGCAAATAACAAAAGGGGCGGTATACTCCTCCTATAAAATTTGAGGTGTCTCATGATTTGCAAGGGTTGGGAAAGCAAAAAAATCAAGAGGTTTGAGTTCACCATATGAAGAGACAAGAACCAATTGCTAAAACTCTTGTTTCAATAAATCCCAATTCAGATATCATTTAGGAATTTCAAAGCAGAAGTGAAGGAATCAATTAGAAAATTCCTCAATTGATTCATCAAGCTTCATTCTTAAAAGATTGATTCTTCCACAAACATTGAAGGCTTTATGAAGCATATTGGCAAGATGGTCGAATGAATGGATAGAAGTAATGGGTAATGTATGACACCATCAATTGACATGACCTTTGAATGTGAGGGTGAGTAATATAGCCATGACATATTTGTAATGTATTTTGTTAGAAAAACAAAGACTGAAAAATTTAAACAGATGTTCATGAAAAGTTGATTCACCCTCACCCTTGAACTTAAATTTGGACAGGTTATGAATAACTTGCGCATGGATGGTACAATTAATCTCTTTAGAAAAACATACGATGATTATGATTTGGGGAAGAGCCATATTAAATAAGAGGTTCAAACCAGACTCAACGGGCGCAGCCTTATCATCTAGCTATCATTCTAGCACCATTTTGTTGACGATGTTGGAAATCTGTCAACCAAGGGGATATCCCCGAGATTAAGTCCCAATCAGACCTCACAACATTTGGTGTAGTCGTCCCATCTGGTATAAAGTCCCAGTTTCTAACTCCTTAAATATTTGCCTTGTCTCTAGATGTCGGCATAGGAGAGTGATGAAATGGTGTCTTTGAAAAGAAAGGGAGGTGTACTTGGTGAGTGTGCAGTGCAACTGTGTCAAGGTTCTTATACTACAAAGGGGCGAGAGAAAAGTGAGACTCTAAGTGAGAGGTAATAGTACCACTCAGGAAGAGACACACATGAACCAGAAGGACCTATATAACATCCAATGGAATAGTCCACAGCGGATGCAACGGTCATTACAACCAACAAACAAGGAAAGATTTGTCTAGTATCCCGTAGAATAGTCCACAAGGATGGGACAGTGATAACAACCATTACAAAGCATTCTTCAACAATATAAGCACTAAAATAACTTAAATATGTCAACAATATTAGTACATGTGAAAAAAAATGAAATACAAACTTCCACATAATAGTCTTACAAACATTCATAGTCCATGCATGAAGAACATGCTGGCCTTAAAATGATTTTGTTATTAAGAAGAAGTTCCAAGACACATGTTTATAATATACATCACTAGCCCTGGTAGTGGGACATTGGAGCCACTCCTTGCTCCTCAAAGAACTAGTTGATCTCTCTAATGCCTTGCGGGACGAGCCAAGGTGAAAAGTCCTTTTCTCATACAATGAGGGGGTATATATAACCAAGGGGTGATGCTTCCATTTTGTGACTCTTTGACTACCCTCATGATTGTTCAACTTCCTATGAATTTTCAACTTACATGACTCTCCATATTCATGTGTGTCCTTTGGACTTCTACTTTACAATATATTTGAATATTTTATACATGGTCCATAATGATGATGTGGCATATGAAAGTTCATGACGAGACATGACATGACACTGTCGATGTAAACTTCTTGTATTTTGTGGTAGTGTGAGGCCACTACTACTACTGTGAGTGATGTCTTCTTGAGAATATTCTTTTCTTCCACCTCCTCATGGCTTGGTGACAGGAGTCTCCAACAATCTCAAGTCTTGGGTTGTGGTCGCGAGTTGGTGTCCCTTTACTTTTCCTTGATAGATCAACTTGAATGCTCAGCTACAAGAATTTCTTTGCATGCGTTCCTCCTTCATCTCCTTCTGCATCATCCTAACACATTCCTCTATCTGCAATTCACTCATGACAAGACGACATCGGCCCAAAAATATCCTAGCCTGAGATGTTGCATTTTGGTCCAGGGACTGAGCCAAAACTGAGTTGAAAGTTGGGAAGGGAGGTTCAGTGACTACGCACTACATAATCCCAGTAGCCAGGGTTGAGGCTTGAGGCATAGAACTATGCAATGTCTATTTCAGGCTAGGATGATGGAAATTCTCTGTGTACTTTTGAGAGACAATGAGTTCAGCTGAATGAGGGGCCACTATAGAAGATTTCTGTGTAGTTTTGGAGAGGAAGGCTGATTGAAGTCTATGTAGTTCTAGCAGACAATGATTCGGTAGAGGGGAGGACCATTGAAGACATCTTCTACATAGTTATGGAAGGGAAGGATGACTAAAAGGATTGCACAATTATGGAAGGAAAGGTTGGTATTGAGCTCAGGAATTGCGCAATGTAGTAGTTCTGGGAGAATGGAATTGCGCATTGCGTGGATCTAGAGGTGAAGGCCACAAATTGTTGGCTGGAACTACGTAAGTGTTGTCCAGGTAGGCTGGGTGAAACCAATTTGAAGGGACAAGGAACTTCTTTATAAAAGGCTTAGTGCTGGACCAATGAGACTGACGGGTGAAGTGATGAAGCTTCGACTGTGTCCTAACACTTAGAACACTTGACGAATCAATAACATTGATCACGCATGACACATGAACAACACCTTTGCTTGCATGTGGCTGCTTCATGACTAGCTACGAAAAGTTTGAGACCTAAGATAGACTTTATGATGACCGTGATGACACTTGTGTGACATCGCTCAAAACTTTGTCAATGAGTGCAACATGTGTTTAGATGGTTAGGAAAACTCATAAACATAAATGTGAGCCCTTGGAACCACCAAAATTAGTTTATCCATGAAGTGTGACAGCCAACATGCAAAAAGATGACATCTTACCTATCTTGCAAAAGGGAGCAAAAACACATGGAATGACTTTCAGTGTTTGCGACGATGCATGTCATTGAAGACATAATGATATGACAATGGTAAGTTGTCATTCATACTATAACAAGAGGTGCATTTCAACTTTATGAAAGATGTACTTTGCTTTTTGTACCTACGCTTCAAACGGTTGTGAATCAGATTGAGTCTTTTTGTGGTCTTGATCTTTGATCTTCTATCATACTCCAAGGTTTCTAGGTCTTCTTATCTTATGATTACCTTTTCTCCTCAACTCCTTAAGTGTCATCTAGCATGTCCTCCTTTTTCATCTCCTTCTTCATCATATTTCCATAGTGTAAGAGAGTACCTACATATAAAACTCACTCATGGTGAGACGACATCAATATGAAAACCCATAGCCTAAGATAGAGCACTTAGATTCAGGAACTAGGCCAGGACTAAGAGACAGATCAGGGGACAACACCTAGTGACTACACAATTGCGTAGTTAAAATAGCTAACGATCAAACTTGATCACTAAGACTGGGTAGTGCGCAGTTTAGGCCAGACTGAGGGAAATTTTTGCACAGCCCCCACTGAGGGAAAAATTTTCGCAGTGCCCATTGAGGGACAAAATTGTACAGTTCAAGTAGGAAGTCACTGCTACGAGATGTGGCCTTGGGAGGAAAATTTTCACAGCTTGAGGAGGCAAGGGGGACTGGGCAGATAACAAGTGTGAGGGACAAAAATATGCAGTTTTTGGAGGTAGTGACCTTCGGTTGAGGGAAGGAAACTAGAAGAATCATCTGCACAGTTTTGGAGACCAAAGGAGGCTAGAAGTCTTGTGCATTTGGCAGTTATGATAGGTGAGGAAAAATTTGGAAGGTTGAAGATGTGAAGTGCGCAGTTTAGGAAGGCTGGATGAGGCTAGGTTGGTAGGAGTACTCCAAAATTTGGCTAAGTGTAGGATCAGTGGAACCTATATGAGCAATGCTAGAACTTGTCTGTGACCACACACTTGGACACTTAGTGATACAAATTAGATCATCCAGAACATATGAAAACATGCTTCCCTTAATGCAATAACATTTGTGACAAATTACGACAAATGTGGCTTTGATGATAGATTTTGTGAGGATAATGACGACACTTATGTAATAGTACATGAAACTTTGGAAATAAGTGCAGATCATATCTATATGATGAGAACTCATTTTCACAAAGATTGTCCCTTGAAGCAAACCAAAACTCCCCTATGCATGAAAAGTGATATTTCCCATGCCCGAAGATGACACTCTATATATAAAGATAAAAGCATGAGCGACCCTTGAAATCCAAGAAGGGAGATTGAATTCATGAGCTGACCAATAAGTGACTAAGGAGCGATCAATCATAGGATCCATAATAGGCTCTAAAATTTGAGTGTAGACCAAAATTTTGGAGGTTGTTGCAGCTGCTACAACATTCTACCATATAAGATGACTCACTCAGATCATGGTCTTCTATACTTGGACTTTTTTCTCAAGCCAAATTATTATCATGTGGAGGATTGGAACTGGTTAATAAAGCAGATTGAAGGTAAAGTTAACAATTAGTGCTACAGATGGCTTTCAATTGGTGGAAAAATGACTCTCATTAAATCAACTTTGGAAAATAATCCCCATGTATTGGTTTTCTCTTGCAAAGTGAAAATTCTACCATTCACAAGATTCTACAATGTATGAGTAATTTCTTATGGAATGAAAAAAGTAGTTGCACATATCGTCATTTGGTCAAGTAGGAAATTCTTTCCCAACCAATGCACTAGGGTTGTTTGATCTAAATGGAAAATGGCATCAACCCATGGTATTCATCCACCCATGGAATTTACCCATGGTATTATAAGTGGCAGTGACATCCACCCATGGTATCTACCCATCGTTTGTCATGGTTATGGGTCATCCACAAACCCACACTTCATCGAAGTCCATTTTCTAGGCTGCACAAAATCCTTTTCATCAAATTCCATCTGCTAGGCCGCACACTGTTAGTATCACAGTTGGTCACAAGCATTACAGGGTATCTCTATCCTCGGATCTTCATTCATCATGTTTATGGGTTAACCACATAAAACCCTCCTCTTCAGTGGCTCTTCATATTCAACAAAGGCTTCGCATGAGGGAACTTCACGTAATGGGTACCATTGCTTCTTAAGGAGGGAGCAATGATTTGAATGGAAAATGGAATTAACCCATGGTATTCATCCACCCATGTTATTCATCCACCCATGGAATTTACCCATGGTATTGTAAGTGGAATCCACCCATGGTATTTATCCACCCTTGGTATTGTAAGTGACATCCACCTATGATATTCATTCACCAATGTTATTCATTCACCCCTAGAATTGACCAGTGGTATTTTGACATCCATCCATGGTATTCATTCACCCATGTAATTGACCCATGGTATTGTGACATCCATCCATGATATTCATTCACCCATGGAATTGACCCATGTTATTGTGACCTCCACCCTCGGTATTCATTCACCCATGGAATTGACCCATGGTATTGTAAATGGGAAATACTAAAAGTAACAAGTCGCATTTTCTAGCAATTTGATTTTTTTTTTCAGATCTTGAGGGCCTCGCCCCAAGATTCAGATCATTGTTGGAGATTCAAGAACCTCCACTGGTTCAATCTTGCATTGGCCATGAAAAGTACATGGTGGGTAATCACAAGGGACTATATTTAAAGCAACATAATTTTGGACAAATACTTGCACAACCAACTTGTTTAGGATTGACTCTGATCCTTTAGACCACCACAACACATTGCAGGATCACAAATTTGGAGGGGAGTGATGGAAACTATACCTTGGATCAATAAATGGATGATGTGGAAATTAGGTAATGGGAAGCAGGTAAAACTAGGGACAAATTGAGATGAAAACTAGATGTGATATTGGGACTCCTTTTGCCAAAGTGTATGACAATTTGATATATTGATTAATAAGTTGAATGAGAGTTATGTTTAGGATTGTCGCTTCATATACATAGCTCTTTTGAAATAAGAATCATACTAATCATAATCTTTCTTTATAGTGTTCTCATGGATTTATTTGAACAATTGAGTTGATTAGGAGAGAAATAACAACTTACAAGGAACAAGAGAAGAGATATCTAATGGAATGCCCATAATTTGGTTTTCTTGCAATAGTTTAGCTATGAAGTCTAAAATGAAATATATTTTTAGCTTAATTTACATATTGAGTTTGTAGTGGAGTTGAATTAGTTATTTAAAATCAAGAGAAGAGGAGTAGTTCAAGAAAGGAGCTCACGAAAGTTTGCTTAAGGAGATTGTGACATGGATAAGGAATTTTGAGGTGGAAGAGGATTACATGTCTTTTAGTTCTCTAGCCATGGAAGTGTAGGCACCAATTCTTCGGGATGACCTAGAATCGATTGACTGGGATTGAACAACTAAGGGAATAAGGTGCCATGGAAGAAGCACATGCTCTGAAGAGGGGGAATAAGATTTGAAACAAAATGCAATAATTAAGAAATGGTGGATGAATATAATGAAGGAGATTCATCATGATACTAATGTAATTAAGAGGAGTATTAGTGAGGATGGACACATAGAGGTGTGAGTAAAAGAGTTACAAAGGTTTCAAAGGTGTTGAAAGAATACCAAACATTTTTTTAAGAGGAGAATTTAATAATTGGAAAGAGCCCAAAGATAAGAATAGGTGAGGAGAATATGTCCACAAAGTTGGAATACAAAAGAAAAGTGATGGTGCAAGGAGGTGAGCATGTTCTGTTAGATGGATCATTATTGTCCAAAAGGAAGCCTCAATTTTTAAGGTATTTATTAGCCTATGGAGAGAGACATCATCACAAAGGAGAGGAAGAAGAAACACTTGGTAATGTTTTCTAATTATTTGAGCTAGAGGAAGGTCAATTAGTAGACATTCTACACTCTAATAAAAGTGGATCCAATCCAAACCAATCCCCTTATGAATCTTAAAAGCCTAGAGGTAGTTCAAACTTTTTCTTCTACTTTTAACTTGAAAGGAAGAGTTTTTCTTAGTAGTTTGGGGTATAGTAGTAGTGAAAAACAAAATGAAGGTGTAAATACAAGTAAAATAAGTGGAATATGTTATGTTTGAATTTTATTTCAAGTGGGGGATTAAGCCCGATTATTCAAACAGGTCCATAAGGTTTTATCTTAGTGAACAATCCAACCAATGATATGGTTATAGTAGTTCCAAGATCTTTATGAAGGGTGATGGTTATGAAAAACCATATTGGTCCTTATGTGGATTCATCTGGAGGGTAAAATGGATTATAGTGCTAGAAACTAAGTCAATAAAGTTCATATCCACAATGTGGTGGAAGTTTCTATATTGGTGCATTAAGTTCATATAGATTGATCCCTAAGGTGTAGCTAGGGCCTTATATGAACTGAAGGTGAGATTTATAGCTAATTTCTAGATTCGATAAACATTGAAAAACAAATTTCAAGTAAGCTAAAGGAGAAATATAAAATGGTTGGAGAAATCTCTTGGGAGTATGATGAAAAATTACAAAACTGGATCAAAAACATTTCCTATACCATCCATGAAACTCAACACAAAGAATGATTCATTTGTTAGGTCCCTATAATACTAGTGATCCCCGTTATTGTTATTGTTGTGCCCATGTAGCCCCCATATTATTATTTTTGTGCCCCATATAAGCCCACTATTATTATTGATGTGCCCTTACATTATTATTGTTATGTAGGTTTTGATTATATTGTGACCCCTTAGACCTCTATATGTACAAAGGAAGTCTTGTCATTTGTATCATCCAAGAATTTTTCATTTATTTAATTTAAAGGAGGTTTCCCCTTCGAAGATGATAATTTTTAAGTCATTGATCTATCTATTTGTGACGTGGTTGCATAACATTTAGGATTAAAGCTTTGGATTCTAGGGTTTCACTTCTTCAAATAGACTATCTTGGCATATTCGCTATAACATTTTTTTATGAGGCTTGAAAGGCTAACAATTTTACTGCATGGAGCTAAAATCTCATAGAACTTCATGTAAAAATTTTAGATCTTGGTTCGCTATATTTTCATAGATATGTTATGGGGAAGTTATTGTTTTTGTGGGCTCCAAAATTCTATTTCAAACAAGTGACTTAGGGAAAATTGTCATAACTTTCGTTTCAAGCATCGGAATTGAATTCTATAAAACATTTCTAAAATTGAACGGACTGTAGTTTTTTTTGTACCCATTTTAGGGCTGAAGGTGGAAACTATGACACATGGAATCTCATACGAGTTCACTCTACTGAACCAGTCCATAATGAAGTCATCGTGGGAGATTTGGCATAACTATTTCTTGAAGAATCCAATTGTTATGACTATATCACCTGGCCATTTATAACTAGGTGGATCGAAAAACACCATCTGGATTTAATTTTACCATATTAAAATCACTTTCACTGGAAAATAATTTAGCAAACCACTTTTATTAAATTATTTTATGATTTAAATCAAAAAATCCCATGAGAATAGTTAGATGAATCATTATTTATTTAATTTTATCTAGGAATTATTATTAAATCATTATTTAAAAATTATTCCTTGTCACATTTGACTAAATCCCCTAGGAATATCTAAATAAATCATTATTTATTTGAATTTATTTATTTCTGTTATTAGAATAATTATTAAATAATTATTTTGATTTCATGTATTTCTTATTTCTCACAAAATAATTAATAAATCGTTTTATTTGTTAATTATTTCTTACTAAAGGAATTTAACCATTTTAAATTCCTTTTCTCTCTCCAATAAATATAATAAAGTATTCCAAGTAGTTAGATCTGAATTTGATCAATAATATTTTGTTATTTTCCATTTTTGAGATTAAGTCCATGCTTTGCTATATAAAGAGGGTTTTTCATTCATTCCTCACCATGATCATTATCATCGTCAACATTATCATCATTTTCTTGAGCTCCCATTTGAGTTCTTCACTTTTTTGGGGTTTTTCACACGATTGAGAGAGGGAATTCTATTTCGGAAGTATCAAGGATATCAAAGGGCCCATCCCACGAAGGGGGACTTACAGACCAATCTATAGATCTCCTTCACCAAGTGTTATCAATAAAGATTTATTCATTTAAAATTGTCTTTCCAATTGGGTTATTATTCTGGATACATTATTTTGCTACTATTTGTTTTAGATCTTATTTTCTTTTACTACAGATTTTCCATTTGTATTGCAGATCTAGATTGACAACAACCATCAAATTGTTGTTAGGGTCACTTGACACCTAGTGACTTAAGTGAGGATTTCTGGTACACCTTCCAGGAATTTTCACACTAACACCAATCTCGATCAGACTTGTGGGGTTAGAAATAGGACTCAGAGAGCTAACATAGAAAGAAATTTCACAACTTGGAGATCTGAAATCATAGAGTTACAATCATTTCAATATCAAGCTCCTAAAAGCAAGAAAAAGGTGTGTATTTTTAAAAACAAATTTCATAAATTTTGTTTGAAGTGATTCAAGGGGTACATTGAAGCATAAATATCATTTTTTGATTCCAAAATACCTCAAAAAAATAAATGGAAACACTTAGTAATCAACCAGAAATCCATTCTATGACACACAAAGAAAAGGAAGAAATGCAACATGATATATCAAATTTATGAGACCAAGTGCAAAAAATTTCACTCTCGCAAAAACTAAAAAAGAAAGTAATTGGAAGCCATGATGAATGTTAAGATAGATGGTATAAAAGGAGACGTGGGAGTTTTGAATGATGGTTTAAAAGCAGACATGTAAGCAATGATGAATGTTTGGCAAAGTTGCTAGAAAAAAGGTGTCCTAGTGGTGACAAGGAAATGCATGAAAATAATGATGAAGACAAAAGGAATATCAATTACGATTTTATAGACTCCAATGTGGGGTTTAAGAACCACGACATTCCAAAGATAGATATGAAGAAGTTTGATGGCATGGATCCAATAACTTGGATACTATAGATGGTGCAATATTTTGATCTACATGATGTGCAACCCTCACAAAAGGCATGTATTGCATATTTATATTTAGAAACCAATTAGTTTGTATGGTATAAACAGATTTTTTCTCGTAAACCACTTGTCACCTGGCCAATTTTTATGGAGGAAATGATAGTACATTATGAAGATATAAAGAACGACACCTTCTTTAGCCAATTGATAAATCTCAAACAAAGGGGTTCAATGGCGGAGCACATTGAAGACCTCCAAAAATTGAATATTAGGGTAACTAGTATCCAAAGGAGCATAGGATTGATGTCTTCATAGGGACGTTAAAAGATAACATCCAACATGAGGTTTTCCTTTGGGAACCTGATTTATTGGAGAGGGCATTCAAGGTGACAAGAAAATTTTAAAGAAAAATTGCAGCAACAAAGAAGTCTACCACTCACAACTATAAATATGGAAGTGTTGCTACTCCTAGTCTTCCACAATATATAAGGTTGACACCACAAAAATTGGAGGAAAAAAGAGCAAAAGGGATTTGTTAAAGTTGTGATATCAAAAACACTAAAGGTCATAAGTGTGCTGAGAAGAAATTATTCTACATAGATTGTGAAGAGGAGGAAGAAAATGAACAAGAAACATTAAAGAGGAGGATATACACCAGGAACCAACCCTAGAGGAAGAAGAAATGAATCCAACCATATCTTATAATGCATTGGTAGGAATTACCACTCCTCAAACTCTCAAGATAAAAGGATATATCAAGAATAAAAAGGTAATATTGTTGATTGATTCGGGTAGTATCCATAATTTTATTCATTGTAAGATAGCCAAGGAATTGAATTACATCCTATATTCAACTCCACAATGTCAAGTGATGGTTGCAAATGGAGTAACTATAAATTTCTAGAAAATGACATAATATCAAGCTAACCATGGAGGAATATGTATTGAATAGTCCAATTCTTTCTATTCCAATGGGTGTTGTTGATGTTGTAAGATGAGTCCAATGGTTACAATCTTTGGGGATGATAACTTTCAATTTTCAAGAAATTTTCTTGAATTTTTTTGGGAAGGAAAGGAAGTTGAATTAAATGGTATCGCAGGGAAACTAGGAAAGATAATCAACTCTAATGACATGAAAAATATTTTTAAGAAAAAACAGTAGGTCATAATTGCACAATTATGCTCACTAGGGGTTCAAACATCGTAATCATCTATTTCTCCAGATCTCCAAAAGGTCTTAGCTAATCATTCCAATGTGTTTGAGAATCCCAAAAGCCTCCCACCTATTCGTGATCATGAACATGGAATTCACTTGATTCTAGGAAGTTTTCCTCCAAACATTAGACCTTACAAATATCCTTATGCCGAAAAGAGTGAAATTGAATGTAGGGTTGCATAAATGCTAGAGGATGGTATAATTCAACCTAGTCAAAGTTCTTTCTCAACTTTAGTAGTATTGGTGCAAAATAAGGATGGATCATGGCATATGTGTGTAGATTATAGCGAGCTCAACAAGCTCACTATTAAAGAAAAATATCCCATTCCTGTTATTGATGAATTACATGGAACAATTTACTTCACCAAGCTAGATCTTCATTCAAGATATCATCAAATTAGAATGATGACTGAAGACATTCCAAAAACAAAATTCAGAACTCATGAGGGTCATTATAAATTTTTGGTCATGCCTTTTGGCCTTACTAATGCACCTTCCACATTTCAAGGTTTGATGAATTCCATTTTCAAACCCTTCCTTAGAAAATTTTTGTTAGTATTTTTTGATGATATACTAATCTACAACAAGTCTTGGAAGGATCATGTTCAACATGTTAACAGGTTGCTCAAACTATTGGCGGAGAAACAATTATATGAAAAAACCTCCAAACGTTTCTTTGAAGTACAGGAGGTTGAATATTTGGGTCATATTGTATCTCATGAGGGTGTTAAGGAAGACCCTAAAAAAATTACATCCATTAAGGAATGGAAAATTTGCACATACCATAAAACATATTTGAGGATTTATCGAGTTGACAGGGTATTATCACAATTTTGTTAAGAATTATGGGAGAATAGTGGCACCTCTAACATCATTACTGAAGAAAGATGAATTTTCTTGGACTCCAGAAGCAACGAAGGCCTTTGAACATCTTAAAGAGGCAGTGTGCCAAGCACCGGTCTTAGCTACGCCAAACTTCACAAATTTTTTTATTGTGGAATGTGATGCTTTAGGAAATGGAATTGGTGTTGCTTTAATGCAAGCAGGAAGACCCATTTCTTTTGCAAGTTGTGAAATCAAAGGAAAGTATTTACACAAACCTATTTATGAGAAAGAAATGTTGGCAATACTACATGTACTAAAGAAATGGTGACCTTACTTAATGGGAAGACACTTCAAGGTAAACAGAGATCATGATAGTCTTAAATACTTTTTGGAAGAAATATTATTTTCATAAGAGCAACAAAAATGGGTGTCAAAGATGTTGGGTTATGAATTTGAAATCATCTATAAAAAAAGGAAGCAAAATGTTGTTGTTGATACACTCTCAAGAAAGGATGAAGATGTGGAAGCATTTCTTTGTGCCATTTCTATTATCCAACCTAAGTGGATAACTGAAGCAAGGGATGAATGGAAAAATGATGAAGAGGTGTGGTCACTCATTCAAAAGTTGCAGCAAGATCCAAGTACATTTGATACATTTAGCTGGAAAAATGATTCATTATGGTACAAATATCGCTTATATATTTGTAATAATTCCCAAGTCAAACAAAAGATTATTTTGGAATTGCACACCTTTCCCTTAGGAGGGCACTCTGGATTTTAAAAAACTTACCATAGGGTCAGGAAGGAATTTTTTTGGGATGGCCTTAAATCTAATATTCAGGAATTTGTGGCAGAATGCTTGGTTTGCCAACAAAATAAAGTTGAGACAATTAGGACCCCGGGTATGCTACAACCTTTAGCCATTCCAAGTCAGTGTTGGGAGGAGGTATCAATGGATTTTATCACAGGTTTACCCAAGTCTGAAGGAAAGAGTGTCATCATGGTGGTAGTTGATAGACTTACCAAATATGCACACTTTTGTGAATTATCTCATCCTTTTAAAGACAACACATTTGCTATTGCATTTATGGATACAATTCAAAAGCTTCATGGAAATCTAAAGATTATAATAAGTGACAGAGATCCCATTTTCATTGGAAATTTTTGGACAAAATTATTTTCTATCCTGGTACTCAATTAGCTCATATCTCATCTTATCATCCTCAATCTAATGGGAAAACTGAGATAGTGAACAAATGTTTGGAAGGATATTATTGTTGCTTTGTATCTAACAAACAAACACAATGGGTCAAGTGGTTACCTCTAGTTGATGGTGGTTAACACTTCCTTCCATACTGCAGCAAAAAGGACCCTATTTATGGTACTTTATGAATAATATCCACCATCCATTAGATCATATTTAAGATAAAATTATAAGTTTCAAGTAGTGGAAGATCACATCAAGCATCCACAACAAGTTCTCCAACTCTTAAAGGATAACCTCACTCTGGTTCATAACGAAATAAAACAACATGCAGATCAACATCATAGTGAAATAATTTTTCATTTAGGTGACCGGGTATTTTTATGGATACAACCATACAAACAAATGTCTCTCAAGCAAGCTAAGAAGGTTAATAAATTATCACCCAAGTACTATGGCCCTTACAAGGTGTTGCAAAATATTGGTACTATGACATACAAATTGAAGTTTCTTGCATCTTCCCAAGTGCACACAATTTTCCATGTTTCATGCTTAAATAAGGTTATAGGTGACAAGCTTCCAATTCAAACAATGTCGCTAGAACTTAACAAAAAAAGGAAAAATCATATATGAGCTTGAAGCTGTCATAAAGACAAGAACCTAATAGCTATTGAATTGATCAATTTCAGAGTATCTCATTAAGTGGAAGAACTTACCTGCTAAAGGTTCCACATGGGAGGATGAGAATTGTATACAAAAGCATCCAGAACTACTGAAGCGTTGAGGACAACACCTTTTTGAAGGAGATGGGCATGTTAGGTCCCTATAACACTAGTGTATCCCCATTATTGTTATTGTTGTGCCCATGTAGCCCCCATATTGTTATCGTGTGCCCCATAGAAGCCCACTATTGTTATTGTTGTGCCCTTACATTATTATTGTTATGTAGGCTTTGATTATATTGTAACCCCTTATACCGCTATATATACAAAGGAGGTCTTGTCATTTATATCATCCAAGAATTTTTCATTTATGTAATGTAAGGGAGGTTTCCCCCTTGAAGAGGATAATTTTTAAGTAGTTGATCTATCTATTTGTGAGTTGGTTGCATAACATCATTCAAATAATGTCATGATTTAACAATGTATCATTAATGTAATATTTTGCTATATTTTAGGTTTTTTCTCAAAGCTGACCATTCTCTTCCTTCTTTTCTCACGCCCCCTCTCCATCTTGGATTAATATATTTTCTTTCCTTCCTTCTTCTCCTTGAACTTTTGTCCTGATGATGAATATGGTTAATAGATTCAAAACATCAACCTACAAAATTCTACTATGGAGTGTACTTCAAAAAGTTCAATTTTTGACTTGATAGTTAATAATTGGTATACAAATTGTTAATTCATGGTGATTGGTGATTGACTGGGAGTAATTTTCTTTTAGATATGCCTTGAATATTGAACAAAGTCAACATATCTAGACAATGCATGGTGAAAACATAGGATTAGAATTTTTTGGGGTTGCAACATTCCAAGAAAAATAAATCACATCAAGACTAAATTACCAAAGCATTCTGGCAAGTAGCCATCCAAGAAAAGAGTTTTTGATACCAATGATGTGTTTCGGCAATGCTGGAATTAAGATTGTAGAACATGAAGAAAAGGTGCAACATTGGGGGTCATAGCCTTGCATTCACAATTTGATCATTAATCAAAGATTAGATAGAAGATGTGTCCAACCGAAGAACAAAGGGATCAATTAGAGAATGTTTGTTTAGGAGGTTTATGAATAGGTTCATCATATTCAATCTTCATTGATAGTAGCTTGTTTAAAAATTATAGTTGTTAAATTATTTTAATTGTTTTGCACAAATGTCATAAGCATTGAAGAGCCTTTCATAAAGAAACAAAACCATGTTTTAGTGTTTTATTACCCTCATTGTATTGGTTAATGGTTATGATTTAATTTTTTCATGAAAATACTTTATCTTTATTATTAGATAAAAATGCATTTTTTGTAATATTGTGTGCATAAAGGCATCTAGAAAGAAAAAAAGGAAGTGGAAGTGTAGAATCCAACATATATTAGAGTCCATCTATAATGAGGTTTATTTAACAACTATTATAGTGTATTGAGATATTAAAATCACCCGACAACTTTCCACTTATGGTTCATTTGTGAAACTCTACTAGATGTATAAAGTGGCCACTCCTCTTATTAAACCTAAAATTGTATTGGAGAAAACCGTGCTTGAAGGAGAAAGGAATCATGGTGATATTGTTTGACAATTAAACATTCACTAAACATCAACCAAATTATACATTTTCCGTTACCTATATAATATGGAACAATTTATATATCATACAAATGTATATTGCATCAATCTACTCCAAATTCTTGAGACTTGATGGTTTTTTTACGCTGCTAGCATACAATGGATGTATAATCTTCCCCCTCCCACTTATAAATTAATATGAGAATAGTTGGAAGCACATACATAAATCAATAACACCTAAAACACTAGTGAAGTGATGGGATAACACCAAATCATTTGAGGAATTTAGCTAAGGGTCGTACTCCACTTAGAGTTTCAAGTTGTTAGTTAGTAATATTCCATGGTCCTAATGAGAATATCATATAGAGAGCAAGACATAACCCGTTTCTATAAGAAATGGATCCTTGTGCTCTAGGGATTTATGAAAACAAAACCATTTTCAATGAGATGGAGATCATCTCTAACAACTTGGTCCATGCAATAGATAAGTTGAAGAATCCTTTCCTTGGTTAATGTTTCAAATTATTTATGGCCTACTAACTATTGGATCGTTAAGTATGTTACTTTAACCCATTCCCTAACATGTCCTTCGGGTTGGATCTAGAATGTGTCTTGCAAGCAATGTATTTTGCCAAAAATATTTAGAATATGAAGCATATTCACTACTATCTTAGGATTTGTAATGACTTTATTGCCCCACTCTATAACCTATGTTTGAGAAGGAATGCCAAATAGCCACAAATGTCCATAGGGAAGAATTGGTTTAACACCATCATAACACACCATGTGGTTCCAATGCATGAGCATAATGAAGAGGTAATGGATGTCACAAGTAGAGGTAGAGTAATGTACGAGCCATTATGTCTCCCTTTCTTCATGAGATGACATCGTACTCCCAATGAAATTTATGATTGATACAACCACACTTTTACTGTAATTTTTCATATTTTGAGAAGGGAGAGTTATGTAGTATCCTTTTAACTATTCTTCATTTGACGATTGCAAAATCTTAATTGATACATGTGTATAAAGTGTTTTTTATAGTCTTAGAGTTTATATGCAATCATTTTAAGGGAGGTAAAATAGGATGACAAGGAGAATCAATGACTTAGAAAGTGGAAGCAAGGACATTCCAAGCAAGAAAATCATAGTAGGGTAATAAACAAAGCTATGGAAGTTGCTACTCTATACAAAATGAATAGCTCACCATTAATCAAGTGGAACATTGAAGACAAAATTCAATAACATAAATAAGGGATGCATGACTTCTATATTGTTGATGAGACTTTAGCATGAGTTATAGATGGAGGAAGTATCCACATACATGACACACTTTGAAGTTATTTTATAACATAAATAACTATTTAAATTTTTATTTCACTCGTTTAAATTAAAAAAATAAAAATAACGCAAAATATATATGTAAAAAAATCAATATTAATGATTTTTTAAGATAAACATCACAACACAATTTGCATATAATTTTATAATTTAATGTTAAATATAAGCGAACTTGTAAGATCAATAATTATATTCAATTTTCAATCATTAAATATTTAATAAAATTATTATTGTTATTAACATAATAAAATGTTATTTTCTACTTTGGAAAACATAATAAATTTTTTTTATCCTTATCACATTAATTTTGAAATTTATTATATTAACATAATTTATATATTTTATCAATTACTTGATTAAGCAGAAATTGTAAGATCAATTTAATAAAAAAAATATAAATCATACAAAACTAATAATTTCTTTTTTCTTTAATTTAATATGTTTGTATGCTATTGATATTATAATAATATTATTCATAGATTTGATTTATCCTAAAATCACGAGGTTATATTTTTATTTATTTTTATTTCATATATATACTATATGTGGATAGATAATAATTTATAATTAATTTGAAATTGTAATATTAAATAAAATGATATGAATACATAAATTAAAAATAAATATATGGAAATATAAAATGTCATATTTATTGAAAAATGTGTAAAGCCATGAAGATTGTATAGGGATATGCATTGTTTCTTTCAAAAAATATGAAATGACAATAATAATATTTTATTCAAAAAGTGTGAATTGACCTTTATTATGAATATTTTACTTTATGATTTTAAAAGTACTTAGAGCACTACCATGGTTAACCATGAGTTTTTATCCATCATTGAGAGTGTGACAAGTAAGTAGATTTAACTCAAGAAATGCCACCTCAATCATTGGGGATGATGTCATACCGTAAAATGTGATTGGTTCTCATAAAATGGATTTTGATTGTACATTTTCGTTAGGAGGCCCATTTTAGACCTCAAAATTTCCTTAATGTATGTCATTGTATCACCCAATCAATGATAGATCTCCTTATGCCTGGATCACAGATTAACCTCCGAGTCCATTGGTCGTTAATAGATCCACTAACGTGTGAACTTCTACCTAGATCCCATGATCTGAAAATTAAACTACTTGTATTTGTTGTTCAAGGTATTCATTTCCATTAAACTATATGTGCAAACTGTTACTCATGTCTTGCAATTGAAACAAAGTGTTTTTGGTAAATTTTTTAGTCTTATGTGTGAAGGAGTATTATCTCATTTTACTCTTTAGCATATTAAATCTGAAAAACACAGCAAGATAAAATCCCATAATATAACACAGTAGCTGATGAGGCAGTTCACCCCTCCTAGGCTACATTTGCTTTGTCCAAGGCCCCCAAATGGGCATGTCCTTGATTTTATTAGATTCTCAAATTGGTTATACAGTGATAAGAAAGCCTAAACAGGAAAAATAAGCTATGGAAATGAGTTCAGAACATAGAAAACAATAAATATTGGCTTTTGTTTCACCTCCAATGGTTAACCATAGCCCAATACAGCTCCAACACTCCCTAGGCCCTAATGGCTCTCCAAGCTTCTCTACTGAAAAAGTACCTGAAGATCAGCTCTATTGGCTCTGCAACCTTTACCATTGGCTCTAGAATGCTCAAAATATTGGAAAAAAAAAAAAAAAAAAAATGCTCCAAAAAGTTGTGTAGTGAAAGTTTTGACTAACTGAAGTTTTGTCCAATCTGGCCTAAAGAAACTCCACCAAAAGTGGAAACTGGAGCTAACTGCAGTTAAAATTGGCAATTTTCGCCAATTTTGGAGATCTGCTAGGTTTGACCGCTGGCTAACCGTAACCATCGGTGGATTGGCGTGCATGTGACCACAATCTCTGAGTAGTTAACGTTTGTTAATGCTGGCGGTTAGGGAGAACCATTACATTCACCGTTGCAGTTTTGTTGGCATGTGACCACTCTTCCCAGGACCGCTGGTGGTTTAGACTGCTAGTGGTCTAGCCCCCAAACAACAACTGTTAACAACATAAATACAAACCGTGATCCAATATGGTTAAGACTCAAAGCATAGCGGAGATGGTCAAAGCTCTTAGTTTTCCTGTGGGAGGTCACGGGTTCGATCCCTCTCGACCTCAAACAATATTTTGCCATGTCAATTCAAGGCCACATGGTGGCATCTGGGCTTTCCACGTGTCGGCCTCTAATTGGTCCAACCAAACAAAATATTCCATTGAATATTTTGGAGAATATTCTAGGGAATATTCCAAAGAATATTCCTCACAATATTCTTTTTTTAATTTTTTCCAAAATTCAAAAATTTGCAGTTTATTAGGCATTTTTAAATTGCGATAACTCCTCCATACGGTGTCAGATTTTCGAACCATTCATGGCACCGAAATCAGGATGACAAGAACTACCGGTCATTCTAGTTTCAACCAATTCTGAGTAGTTCCAATTTTGAGCATTTTCTTCACTTAGAACATGATCCCCTGATCACACCTTCCAAATGGGAATCCTTTAGACCCCAAAAGCCTACAATTACCTATTAAAAAGGTTAGGTTATAGATCCCTCACCTTTTCCACCTCCATCCACTTCCCCTTACTCGGTTTGCTGCCTTTAAGACCAACCTGAACATAATCAACATTTCCCCTCCTCAAATTGCGTGTCTTTCTGTCAAGGATAACATCCTCTTTCATCTCATCCAAAAATTCTAGCAAGAAATCATCTCTGGATGGCAGCTGAATATCACTTTCATGATCAACAATTAAAGGAGGTTCATACAAACGTAAATTTTCCACATTCACAATGGAATACATTTGCATACATGAAGGCAAATCTAGTTGAAAAGCATTATTTCCAACTTGTTTAAGGATCTTGAATGGACCATAACAAATAGGCTTTAACCTTTTACCTTCTCCTTGCATTCTTTCCTTGCTAATATGTAGCCATACCTCATCTCCTTCTTGAAACTTATGATCAACTCTATGTTTATCATGTCTCTCCTTATACTTGCCTTGACTTTTTTCAAGTTGTTCTTGAACTTGCTGATGTATGAAGTGAATTCTTTCAATGAACATGCAAGCTTTATCAATGTCACTATGCCCATCAATGGCAACATCCTTCTCAAGAATGAAATTTAAAGGTGACTTAGGAAAATACCCAAAACAAGCTTCAAAAGGTGAAGTATTTGTAGAAGAGTGCTTGGCCCGGTTGTAAGCATGTTGCATGTAATGCAAGTGCTCATCCCAAAGCTTGGGATGCTTGTTGTAATAACCTCTTAAAATATGTACAGTGGTTATGTTCACTACCTCTGTTTGGCCATCTATTTGCAGGTGGAAAGCAGTACTCTTCTTCAACTTGGTTTCCATTATCTTCCATAGATTGGACAAAAAATTCCCAACAAATCTAAAATCCATGTCACTAACAATAGAAGTAGGCAAGCCATAATGAACCCATACATGTTGAAAATATAAATCAGCAGTTTGTTTAGCAGTTATAGTTTTCTGACATGGCATAAGAATACACATCTTGCTGAATCTATCAACTACTACATAAAGATAATCATGTTGCTTTCTAGATAATGGTAGACCTCCTACAAAATCCATAGAAACACTTTCCCATGGTCTAGAAGGTACTGGAAATGGTGTATATAGTCTAAGCTTCCTATTGCTAGGCTTGCTTGTAGCACATAATGAACAACCTCTAACAAAACATGAAACGCTATCTACCATGCAAGGCCAATAACAATACCTCGGTAAATGTGCCACCGTTTTGCTTACCCCAAAATGTCTAGCAATAACAGAAGAATGAGCTTCTCTCATGATACTTAGTCTCTCTCCCTGTGGTATACATAACTTTCCCATATGAAACAGCAAATTATTATGCAAATGATGATCATTGTCCCAACATGATTCCCTTCACTCAAGTTAGCATACACATCCTTAAAATCAACATCTAATGCATATTATTCTATGTAGCTCTCACGTACAATAGAATCATTATAGAGTAAAGTAGTAGCACTAATAATAGGCCTTGAAAGAATATCAACAACTTCATTGAAAATACCTTTCTTGTACCTTATTACCAAGTGAAATTGTTGTAGGAAGCCCATCCATCTGAAATGTTGTGACTGCTACAATTTACTTTGCAATTGCAAGTACTGTAAAGGATGATGGTCGGAATGAACAACTGTTTATTTTCCCATCAAATAGTGTTTCCACTTTTTGACGCTTTGTACCATTGCATAAAACTCCTTATCATATGTAGGATAATTCACAATAGCACCATTAATTGTCTCAGAATGAAATGCGATAGGCTTACCATGCTGTAAGAGAACTGCACCCATGGCGTAATCACTAGCATCGGTCTGAATCTCGAATGGCTATCTCAAGTCCAGTAATGCAAGAACTAGAGTTGAAATTATTTTTTCTTTCAAAGACTCGAAAGATTTCTATTGCTTGCTTCCCCATTAGAAAGCACGCTTCACACTTGTCACTCCATGCATAGGAGTTTCTATGGTAGAGAAGTTAGAAATAAACTTCCTCCAATATTGAGTTGCACCCAAAAAACTTCTTACCTCTGTAATGGATTTGGGAGTAGGCCAATTCACAATAGCTTCTACCTTAGAAGGATCAATTCTCAAAGCACCTCCTCCTACTATGTGTCGCAAATAAACCAAAGAATTCTTTCCAAATTCACACTTTCACATTTTAAGAAATAACTGATTTTTCTTCAACATATCAAGTACTTTCTTAACATGCATGACATGCTCTTCTCTAGTCTTGGTGAAAATTAAGATGTCATCTAAGTAGACAATAATGAAATCATCAAGAAAAGGATGTAAGACATCATCCATTACCCGCATGAAAATTGCAGGTGCATTGCATAAACCAAACAACATAACAAGCCACTCAAAGAGTCCTTGTTTGGTTTTAAAAACTATCTTCCAAATGTCACTTTCTTCAAT
Organism: Pinus taeda; assembly: GCA_000404065.3. Classification (NCBI taxonomy): domain Eukaryota; kingdom Viridiplantae; phylum Streptophyta; class Pinopsida; order Pinales; family Pinaceae; genus Pinus; species Pinus taeda. The sequence continues at coordinate 206,044 of APFE030488845.1, forward strand.
TCTAACTTAATGATAACCGCTACGTAAGTCTAACTTAATGAAATATTTATCATCTTTCAGCTAATCTAACAAATCATCTATCCTTGGGAGTGGGTAACAATTCCTTACCGTTATTTTGTTCAAAGCCCTAAAGTCCACACACATGCACCAAGTTCCATCTTTCTTTGGAATCAACACTATAGGTGACCCACATGGTGAAGTGCTTGGTCTTCTGAAACCTTTGTCCAACAAGTATTTAATTTGCTTCTTTATTTCAGCATTCTCCATGATATATATGTGGTACATGCCTATGTTAGGAAGAGGACAATCTGGATGTAAATGGATTTCATGCTGAATCTCCCTTTTAGGAGGCAAACCTGTTGGTTCCTAAAACATCTCATGATGTGCATCAACTACATCATATAAATCTGATTTAAGCTTGGAATCACAATTTTCAAATGATTCATGATTCACAAAAAACTTAGGCTTGATCATAAGAAGCACAAAACTCTTACTTGAATTAACTAGCCTTTCTACCTGTCCCGCATTTACCATCGCTATATTTTCCTTCTTGAGATGTGCCCTGAAAATGCACTCCATGCCATCTATGAAAATATGATATTTATTTTCATGGAAATGGAATATCTCTTTCCTATCAAATAAGTAAGGACTTCCCAAAACAATGCCTGATATATCAAGCAGTACTACATCAAGTTCAACTATGTCAATAAAGTGTACAGTAATTGCAAAGCACAATATGCACTTTCTTAAGACTTGTAAGTTTGCATCCTGGCATATTCACCCAAGTGGATAAGGCTTGGGATGTGGAACGGTCTCAATTTTAAGTTGTTTGACCAAGTCTTTTGATATGAGATTTTCTTGTGACCCATTTTCAAACAATGTTTCGATTTTTGTATGTTTTGAGACTACCCTCACATGGAACAATTCAATTCTTTCTTCCTCATTAGGAGCTTGTACATGACAGTTTGAAGTACTAGTACTTGCTTTAGTTTTAGTTTCCTTTCCCTTCATACTTTTCAAATCCATGGCTGCAATTTTGGTTTCAACCCTTGGCTCATCACCTAAATCTTGAGGTGTAGTTGTAGTAGCTGTAGTTTTCTTCTTTCCTTTGTTTTTGTTAAACTGATTTCTTTTTTCAGGATAAAGTTTCCAACAATTTTTCTCTTCATGGCCTTCTTTTGAACAGTGTTTACATATCACTTTCTCACTCTCCTTTTTGACAGATGCATTCTTTTTGCCTTTTCCCTTAAAGGTGTTCTCTTTGTTTTTCCCCTTAAAAGGCTTGTTTCTACCCTCATCAAAAGTGTTTTTCCCTCTAGTCTCTAAATGCGTAGCTTGTACACAAACTTCGTCTAGACTAGTAGGATTGAACATAAGGATAGTATGTTTAAGGTAGTTGTGCAAACCACCTATATATTTCAGCAAAGTGTCTTGACTTTGTAAGTCCACCCCTAATAAGAGTGCTCTTCTCCTAAACTCTTGGGTGTAGTCTTGAACATTTTGTCCCTTTAGTTGTCTAAAGTTTTGCCAGTTCACTATAGCCTTTTGTAAATGAGCAAGAGGATAAAATTGCTTCTTAATTACGGAAATAAATTCAGCCTATGCTAAAGTAATCTTACCATGTTTCTTAATTTAATCCTTGGTCGTGTTTTCCCACCATACCAATGCTACTCCATCCATCCTTAAATAGGCTAATTGAATCTTGGTGTTGTCATCCTATAAGTTTTGTATCCTTAAATAAACTTCCAACTGTCTAATCCAATTGTCAAGTTTCTCTGCATTGACTTCACCATTAAACATGGGTAATTCAAAATTTAACATCTAGCTTTAAAAATGGACTTTTTCCAGAAGATTTAAGCTTATGAGGTTGATTACCAAGGTAGAGGATGACGATGTAGAGGAGGAGTATGACGATGGAGATGGTGGATCACCATTTCCTCCATGTCCTTTCTTTGAATTATCATCACCTTTTTTCCTCCTGAAGATCCCTCTCCTTCTTTCTGATGTTTAGACCCTTCTCCAACCAACCTATAATTCCTTTCCTCGTATTCTTACCATCTCAGTCATGTCCAAAAAGGCTTTTCTGAATACCCGTTTTTCTTATTTTGGATCCAAGTCTTCAGGAACTTCTCCTTCCCTTTTAGACATACTTGAAGCTTCTTCTAAGGCTATTGAGGGTGAATTAGATGGTGGAGATAATGGCACCCTGGCCCTCCTTGGCTGAGGATTATCTTGTGTTCTAACCAATTGTTCTTTCCCTCTTTGAAGTTTAAGCCTGGTAAGCATTAAAACTTGCAAAACAGTCAAAAATATCCTGGCACAAAACTAATACTCAAAACTTGAGCTCTAATACCAACTAATCTGAAAATGAAACTACTTGTACTTGTTGTTCAAGGTATTCATTTCCATTAAATTATATGTGCAAACTGTTACTCATGTCTTGCAATTGAAACAAAGTGTTTTTGGTAAATTTCTGAGTCTTATGTGTGAAGGAGTATTATCTTATTTTACTATTTAGCATATTAAATCTGAAAAACACAACAAGATAAAATCACATAATATAACACAGCAGTTGATGAGGCAGTTCACCCCTTCGGGGCTACATCTGTCGGGTCCAAGGCCCCCAAATGGGCATGTCCTTGATTTTATTAGATGCTCAAATTGGTTATACAGTGATAAGAAAGCCTAAACAAACAAAATAAGTTTTGGAAATGAGTTGAGAACATAGAAAATAGTAAATATTGGCTTTTGTTTCACCTCCAATGGTTAACCATAGCCCAATATAGCTCCAACACTCCCTAGGCCCTGATGGCTCTCCAAGCTTCTCTGCTGAAAAAGTACCTGAAGGTCAGCTTTATTGGCTCTGCAACCTATACGATTGGCTCTGGAATACTCAGAATACCCAAAATAAAAAAAAAAAAATTGCTCCAAAAGGTTATGTGTAGTGAAAGTTATGAGTAACTAAAGTTTTGTCCAATTTGGCCTAAAAAAACTCGACCAAAAGTGGAAACTTGAGCTAACTGCAGTTAAAATTGGCAATTTCCAGCAATTTTGGAGATCTGCCAGGCTTGACCACCGGCTGACCGTAACCGTCGGTAGATTAGCGCACATGTGACCATAATCTCCGGGCGGTTAATGTTTGTTAAGGTTAGCGGTTAGGGAGAACCATTACGTTCACCATTGCAATTTTGTTGGCATGTGACCACTCTTCCTGAGACCGCTGGTGATCTAGCCCCCAAACAGCGACTATTAACAACATAAATGCAAACCGCGATCCAATATGGTTAAGACACAAAGCATAGTGGAGACGGTCAAAGCTCTTAGTTTTCCCATGGGAGGTCATGGGTTCGATCTCGTTCGACCTCAAACAATATTTTTCCATGCCAATTCAGGGCCACGTGGCGACCTTCAGGCTTACCACATGTCAGCCTCTGATTGGTCCAACCAAACAAAATATTCCAGTGAATATTTTGGAGAATATTTCAGTGAATATTTTAAGGGATATTCCTCGAAATATTCTAAGGAATATTTCAAGAAATATTCTTTTTTTTTTTAATTTTTTTCCAAAATTCAAAAATTTGCAGTTTACTGGGCATTTTGAAAATGTGATAACTCCTCCATACAGTGTCAGTTTTTCAAATTGTTCACGATACTGGAATCAAGACGACGAGGCCTATCTAGTCGTTCTAGTTTCAACCAATTCTAATCATTTTCTTCAATTAGAACATGATCACCTGATCACACCTCCCAAGTGGGAAGCTTTTGGAACCCAAAAGCCTTCAATTACTTATTAAAAAGGTGAGGGTAGAGCTCCCTCACCTTTTCCACCTCCATCCACTTTGCCTTACTCAGTTTGCATCTTTAAGACAAACCCAAACATAATCAACATTTCCCCTCCTCAAAGTGTGTGTCCTTCTGTCAAGGATAGCATCCTCTTTCAACACTTCCAAAAATTCTAGCAAGAAATCATCTATGGATGGCAGCTAAATGTCACTTTCATGATCAACAATTAAAGGAGGTTCATACAAATGTAAATTTTCCACATTCACAATGGAATAGATTTGCATATATGAAGGAAAATCTAGTTGAAAAGCATTATTTCCAACTTGTTTAAGGATCTTGAATGGACCATAACGAATAGGCTTCATCTTTTTACCTTCTCCTTGCATTCTTTCCTTACTAATATGCAGCCATACCTCATCTCCTTCTTGAAACTTATGATCAACTCTATGTTTATCATGTCTCTTCTTGTACTTGCCTTGACTTTTTTCAAGTTTTTCTTGAACTTGCTGATGTATGAGCTGAATTATTTCAATGAACATGCGAGCTTTGTCAATGTCACTATGCCCATCAATGGTAACATCCTTCTCAAGAAATAAATCTAAAGGTGACTTAGGAAAATACCCAAAACAAGCTTCAAAAGGTGAAGTATTTGTAGAAGAGTGTTTGGCCTGGTTGTAAGCATGCTGAATGTAATGCAAGTGCGCATCCCAAAGCTTGGGATGCTTGCTGCAATAACCTTTCAAAAGAGGTATAATGGTTCTATTCACTACCTCTGTTTGGCCATCTATTTGCAGGTGGAAAGCAGTACTCTTCTTCAACTTGGTGTCCATCATCTTCCATAGATTGGACTGAAAATTCCCAACAAATCTGGAATCCCTGTCACTAATAATAGAAGTAGGCAAGCCATAATGAACCCATACATGTTGAAAATATAAATCAGCAGTTTGCTCAGCAGTTATAGTTTTCTTACGTGGCATAAGAATACACATCTTGCTAAATCTATCAACTACTACATAAAGATAATCATCTTGCTTTCTAGATAATGGTAGACCTCATACAAAATCCATAGAAACACTTTCCCATGGTCTAGAAGGTACTGGAAATGGCATATATAGTCCAAGCTTCCTATTTCTAGGCTTTCTCGTAGCACATAATGAACAACCTCTAACAAAACGTGAAACACTATCTACCATGAGAGGCCAATAACAATACCTCTGTAAATGTGCCGCTGTTTTGCTTACCCCGAAATGTCCAGCAATAACAGAAGAATGAGATTCTCTCATGATACTTAGTCTCTCTCCCTGAAGTATACATAACTTTCCTATATGAAATAAAAAATTATTATGCAAATGATAATCATTCTCCTCAACATGATTCCATTCACTCAAGTTAGCATACACATCCTTAAAATCAACATCTGATGCATATTGTTCTATGTAGCTCCAATGTACAATATAATCATTCTTAAGTAGTATCACTAATAATAGGCCTTGAAAGCATATCAACAACTTTATTGAAAATACCTTTCTTCTACCTTATTACCAATTGAAATTGTTGTAGGAAGCCCATCCATCTGAAATGTCGTGACTACTGCAATTTACTTTGTGATTGCAAGTACTGTAAAGGTTGATGGTTGGTATGAACAACTGTTTATTTGCCCATCAAATAGTGTTTCCACTTTTTGACGCTTTGTACCATGCATAAACTCCTTATCATATGTAGGATAATTCACAACATCACCATTAAATGTCTCAGAATGAAATGCGATAGGCTTACCATGCTGTAAGAGAACTGCACCCATGGCATAATCACTAGCATCGGTCTGAATCTCAAATGGTTGTGTCAAGTCCGGTAATGCACGAACTAGAGTTGAACTTATCTTTTCTTTCAAAGACTTGAAAGCTTTCTGTTGCTTGCCTCCCCATTGGAAAGCACGCTTCACACTTGTCATTGCATGCATAAGAGCTGCTATGGCAGAGAAGTTAGAAATAAACTTCCTCCAATACTGAGTTGTGCCCAAAAAACTTCTTACCTCTGTAATGGATTGGGGAGTAGGCCAATTCACAATAGCTTCTACCTTAGAAGGATCAATTCTCAAAGCACCTCCTCCTACTATGTGTCCCAAATAAACCAAAGAAGTCTTTCCAAATCCACACTTTGACATTTTAAGAAATAACTTATGTTTCTTCAACATATCAAATACTTTCTTAATATGCATGATATGCTCTTCTCTAGTCTAGCTAAAAATTAAGATGTCATCTAAGTAGACAATAACGAAATCATCAAGAAAAGGATGCAAGACATCATCCATTACCCGCATGAAAGTTGCAGGTGCATTGCATAAACCAAACGGCATAACAAGCCACTCAAAGAGTCCTTGTTTGGTTTTAAAAGTCGTCTTCCAAATGTCACTTTCTTCAATTCTAACTTGATGATAACCACTACGTAAGTCTAACTTAGTGAAATAGTTATCATCTTTCAGCTGATCTAACAAATCATCTATCCTTGGGAGTGGGTAACGATTCTTTATCGTTATTTTGTTCAAAGCCCTAAAGTCCACACACATGCGCCAAGTTCCATCTTTCTTTGGAATCAACACTATCGGTGACCCACATGGCGAAGTGCTTGGTCTTATGAAACCTTTTCCCAACAATTCTTTAATTTGCTTCTTTATTACAACATTCTCCATGATAGACATGTGGACATGCCTATGTTAGGAAGAGGACAATCTGGATGTAAATGGATTTCATGCTGAATCTCCCTTTTAGGAGGCAAACCTATTGGTTCCTTAATCAACTACATCATATAAATCTGATTTAAGCTTGGAATCACAATTTTCAAATGATTCATGATTCACATCAACCTTAGGCTTGATCATAAAAAGCACAAAACTCTTACTTGAATTAACTAGCCTTTTACCTATCTCGCATTTACCATCGCTATATTTGCCTTCTTGAGATGTGCGCTGGCAATGTACTCCTTGCCATCTTTGAAAAGATGATATTTATTTTCATGGTGATGGAAGATCACTTTCCTGTCAAATAAGCAAGGACTTCCCAAAACAATTCCTAATATATCAAGTGGTACTACATCAAGTTCCACTGTGTCAATAAAGTGTGCAGTAATTGCAAAGCGCAATATGCACTTTCTTGAGACTTGTAAGTTTCCATCCTTGCATATCCACCCAAGTGGATAAGGCTTTGGATGTGGAATGGTCTCAAGTTTAAACTGTCTGACCAAGTCTTCTGATATGAGATTTACTTGTGACCCTGTCAAACTGTGTGTCAATTTTTGTATGTTTTGCGACTACCCTCACATGGAACAATTCAATTCTTTCTTCCTCATTAGGAGCTTGTACATGACAGTTTGAAGTACTAGTACTTTCTTTAGTTTTAGTTTCCTTTCCCTTCATACTTTTCAAACCCATGGCTGAAATTTTGGTTTCATCCCCTGAATCATCACCTAAATCTTGAGGTGTAGTTGTAGTAGTTGTAGCTTTCTTCTTTCCTTTGTTTTTGTTAAACTGATTTCTTTTTTCAGGATAAAGTTTCCAACAATTTTTCTCTTCATGGCCTTCTTTTGAACAGTGTTTACATATCACTTTCTCACTCTCCTTTTTGATAGATGAATTCTTTTTGCCTTTTCCCTTAAAGGTTTTCTCTTTGCTTTTCCCCTTATAAGGCTTGTTTCTACCCTCATCAAAAGTGTCTTTCCCTCTAGTCTCTAAATGCGTAGCTTGTACACAAACTTCATCTAGACTAGTAGGATTGAACATAAGGAGCAAACCACCTATATATTTCAGCAAAGTGTCTTGACTTTGTAAGTCTACCCCTAATAAGAGTGCTCTTCTCCTAAACTCTTGGGTGTAGTCTTGAACATTTTGTCCCTTTAGTTGTCTAAAGTTTTGCCAATTCATTATAGCCTTTTGTAAATGAGAAAGACGATAAAGTTGCTTCTTAATTGCGGAAATAAATTCAGCCCATGATAAAGTAATATTACCATGTTTCTTAATTTCATCCTTGGTCTTGGCTTCCCACCATACCAATGCTGCTATATCCATTCTTAAAGAGGCTAATTGAATCTTGGTGTCGTCCTCCTATAAGTTTTGTATCCTTAAATAAACTTCCAACTGTCTTATCCAGTTGTCAAGTTTTTCTGCATTGAATTCACCGTTAAACATCGGTAATTCAAATTTAACATGTAGCTTTAAAAATGGAATTTTTCTAGAAGATTTAAGCTTCTTAAGTTGATTTATCAAGGTAGAGGATGACGATGTAGAGGAAGAGGATGACGATGGAGATGGTGGATCACCATTTCCTCCATGTCCTTTATTTGAATTATCATCACCTTTTTTTCCTCTTGAAGAGCCCTCTCCTTCTTTTTGATGTTTATACCCTTCTCCAACCAACCTATCATTCCTTTCCTTGTATAATATTCTTACCATCTCAGTCATGTCCAAAAAAGCTTTTATGAATACCCTTTCTTCTTCTTTTGGATCCATGTCTTTAGGAACTTCTCCTTCCCTTTGAGACATACTTGAAGCTTCTTCTAAGGCTATTGAGGGTGAATTAGAAGGTGGGGTTAATGGCACCTTGGCCCTCCTTGGTTGAGGATTATCTTGTGATCTAACCAATTGTCCTTTCCCTCTTTGAAGTTTAAGCCTGGTAAGCATTAAAACTTGCAAAATAGTAAAAAATATCTTTACACAAAACTAATACTCAAAACTTGAGCTCTAATACCAACTGATCTGAAAATGAAACTACTTGTGTTTGTTGTTAAAGGTATTCATTTCCATTAAATTATATTTGAAAACAATTACTCATGTCTTGCAATTGAAACAAAGTGTTTTTAGTAAATTTCTGAGTCTTATGTGTGAAGGAGTATTATCTCATTTTACTATTTAGCATATTAAATCTGAAAAACACAGCAAGATAAAATCACATAATATAACACAATAGTTGATGAGGCAGTTCACCCCTCCTGAGCTACATTTGCCAGGTCCAAGTCCCCCAAATGCCCATGTCCTTGATCTTATTAGATGCTCAAATTGGTTACACAGTGATAAGAAAGCCTAACAGGCAAAATACGCTGTGGAAATGAGTTCATAACATAGAAAATAATAAATATTGGCTTTTTTTCACCTCCAATGGTTAACCATAGCCCAATATAGCTCCAACACTCCCTAGGCCCTGATGGCTCTCCAAGCTTCTCTACTGAAAAAGTACCTGAAAATCAGCTATGTTGGCTTTGCAACCTATACCATTAGCTCTGGAATGCTCAGAATACCCAAAATCAGAAAATAAAATAAATAAATAAATAAATAAATAGAATAAAAATATCGCTCCAAAAGGTTATGTGTAGTGAAAGTTATGACTAAGTGAAGTTTTGTCCAATCTGGCCTAAAGAAACTCCACCAAAAGTGGAAGCTATAGCTAACTGCAATTAAAATTGGCAATTTCTGCCAATTTTGGATATTCGCTAGGCTTGAACGTCGGCTGACTATAACTGTCAGCAGATTGGTGCGCATGTGACCGCAATCTCCGTGCGGTTAATGTTTGTTAAGGCTGGCAGTTAGGGAGAACCATTACATTCACCGTTGTGGTTTTGTTGGCATGTGACTACTCTTCCCGTGACCGCTGGTGGTCTAAGCCCCGAACAGAAATTGTTAGCAACATAAATACAAACCACAATCCAATATGGTTAAGGCACAAAGCATAGGAGAGACAATCAAAGCTCTTAGTTTGCCCGCGGGAGGTCACGGGTTCGATCCCACTCGACCTCAAACAATATTTTTCCATGCCAATTCAGGGCCACGTGGCAGCCTCCGAGCTTGCCACATGTCGGCCTCTAATTGGTCTAACCAAACGGAATATTCTAGCAAATATTTTGGAGAATATTCTTTTTTTAATTTTTCCAAAATTCAAAAATTTGCAGTTTACTGGGCATTTTTAAAATGCGATAACTCCTCCATATGGTGTCAGTTTTTTGAACCATTTGTGGCACTGGAATCATGACAATGAGACCTATCTAGTCGTTCTGGTTTCAAGCAATTCTGAGTAGTTCCAATTTTGAGCATTTTCTTCACTTAGAAAATGATCACCTGATCATCCTAATCCAATCGTTGACTCAACTTTCCATCAACATACCATCCTAGATCCCAAGGACACCATAACCCAACTTCATAGCCCAGATGTCATAGCTCTAACTGTATTATGTCCTCAGCTAAGAATTTCATCCCAGAATCATCTCATCAACCAAGTACAAACTCATAATCTCTTATGTGTAGTATACGAGAAACAATCCCACCATGTTGATGTTGCGCTACTATTACTCTAATTGGGATGCTCCTAAGTTGTCAGCTCGTTACTCCATCTTGGCTCACTTGTAAAACACATCTAGAGGATTCCCATAAGGTCCATCTAGAAAAAATTACCCCTTTTCCTCCAATACATGGAGGTGTGCTGATAGAGTTGCAAGCTCTGTTGATGTATCCTGAAGAGTGTTGCTTTATGACTCTCAAGTATATTCCTCGTTGTCTTATGAGGGACTTAAGTCATTCCTCAACACTAGACAACTTGGTTGTTGACTCGGCACAAACCACCTATGAGCTCCTCATTTTTCATGCTCATGTAAGATAGTGCCTAGGACTGTCTAGATTCGTTGCTTCACAATCATAAGATTTGTCTTGAAATCCTTAATATTTTCTCGGGAGTCCTCTCCTAGCAATTCTAGTGCTCCACTAAATGTTTGTGTATTTTTCTACACCTAATTCCCAATTATCACAATTCCAACTTGAGCCTTTACCGACTCCCTGAAAATGGCTCATCCTACACACTATGTTTTTCATTCTCTCCCTCATGTTCATGCTCACTGAATGCATAAATAACTGAATGGGGGCGGGATTACCTGAATGGGGCTTCTTGAACTGAGAGCTCTATAACAAATACCGAGGGAGTCATGTATATATATAATATATATAGATAAAAACCGATGTTATACTTTAATGATAAACATTGTGAGCACTGGTTATTTATTCTTGGCTCTATTGTTAGTTGAGGCTATGTCGGACTCTTCCATCCCATGCCGTGTTCAATGTTGTCCGTGTTCAATGTTGTCCATGTTCAATGTTGTGTCTTATGTCGGCCAACACCTTCCATCTCATTCTTTCTTTCAAATGAAGGCGAGCGAACCCCCCAACAATAAAGAGTCTGGGGTGAGGGTAGCCTGTAGTTTGACCAGCTGGAGCTTACTTAACCTTATTTATTCTCCTATAGTTCGTGCTTAGATTATCCCTTGCATTGAGACGTGAGTTGTGAATGAACGGTACATGATATCAACAGATGGTTAAGTTGGAACTCATATCCTGTAATATGATTCAGTTGGAACTCATACGCCTGTAATTACTAATAAGTGGATAGAATCAAATCGAATCAACTCACCTCACCTTTAAGATGGGGGATTATTCCTTGTTGATACCTCCCCTCTCTACAGACGTTTTCAAGTGCGTCTGTTTCCAAACAGTTTTGCCTCTTGGTACTAGTCGATGTGGAAGAAAGGGTTGAATTGTTAATCTTATTATCCTTCAATCGAAAGAAAATCAATAAGTCTCTGGACCTCCCCCCCAACTACTATGGCCCCTTCGAATAAAAAATTCATAATAAATACCACCTAATGAACTAGTAAGCCATGTACTTATTGTGTGGGGTCTTGCTTGGAATCGTTGTCCTGGGCGGTATCAACCTTCCTTACACATACATGGCTTTGATTGGCGTGGCCTTCCTTTTCAGGTGGCCATGGGCTGTTAATTCTGGATGAGATCATTATTATTGAGTGGGAGAGTTGATTGGTCAGTTAATGATGTGAAGCTTTTTTCATAAGATGGGGTAGATTTCTATATCCTCTCCCATAAAAAGGGTAATTATTTCAGCTTGCATTATCTAACCTTCCCCATTGATTTCTCACTAACACTCGTGAAATTATCCTTACTATTGATGGTTCATCAGTTCAAAAACCTACAAAATGATGTATCCAAAATAGCAAAGAAGATATCCTCCAAGAAGAAATCTTCTATTGGTTCCCAAACAGAAAAGAGGGCATTGCCTCCTAGGATCAACTCGCAGCATCAACACCTGTATTGACTAGTGGCTACCTATCTTATTGACAACCAGTAATCAGCATCAAATCCTAGTGGGGATCTCCTCCTATTGGTTGGTAGTGACCACCTTGAGGCGTAATGATGGTGTCTCAGCGAACAACCCATGTGCCTCACTCACTCAACTTGGTTCCGTACCTTCTCGTACTTTTGGCAATAATGGAAAGGCTTGAACAACTCTATAGAATAGTATCATATGCTCTTCTCCATTGTGTTAGTAGTGGAGCCTAGGTTATTATAGAAATGGAGAGATCCCGGCTCCCATTGGATTATTCCCCACTAGATTCTTTTGCTTATTTCTCCCTCCCATAGGAGCTTCGCCATTTCTTATTGCTCCCATTAGATATTATTCCCAATTAGCGGTGTATCCTCTCTCATTTGTATTAACTCTTCCTCTTAGAGTTTCCCATAGGCACATTGACTATGTAGATAGAAGTCGCTAAAAGAAGCCACTATGCGAATCTGTACAACCCTTCACTCCCTTCACTGAAGTTGCGTTCCCCTACTGCAAAGTCAAAGATTGCCATTATATATGTGCATATCCATGAAGACAATAAGCTAAGCACCACCTCTATGTGAAAGACTCCAAAGTAATGCCCCTCAATGTGACTCCAATGATTAATTCCTTCTTCCATCTATCTTCGTGTGTAGCCTCGTATCCTTACCGGGCCTTGAATTTCCAGGTGGGACCATTGTCTCAGGTCAGACTGCTACGATTACTGAGAGGGCGATGCTTACCTACTTGCACATCGAGCACACCTTATATATGTTGATGAGTGCCAATATTGTAGTAAGGATGTTGTAACTCCTGGGCTATTAGCTTTACTTATCAACCCAGGGTTCATACAAACTTGGAGGTGACAGTGTTGTATGCACAAGTAAAAGTGATGGTCCTACCTGTTGTCACTGCTCAACCGACGAGAGACCACTGGGGTTCCAAGCCAGACTTCTATAGAGTCAAAAGAAGCTTGATTCTTCGATGGGAGAAGGGCAATTCTACTCTAAGAGTGCTACTCTACTGCAATAATAAAAAAACAACATGTAATGCTAAATCACACCATACCCTAAATAACCATTTAAGAAGCTATGCTAAGCAGAATTGCTAAATCAACACTAAAAAATTGCTACTATCTAAGTTGGAGAAGTAAAAAATCATCAAACCATTCTAATGTGCAAGCAAAAAACTAAACTAAATCTGTTTTCACTTTTTTTGGAGTTTTTAGGCAAAATCAAGTATGCAAACTAATTGTTCTTGTGGATGTGATAGGTGGATGGAAGGTGTTTGAGGATGGATAGAAGGTTTATGAAGTGGTTGGATGGTGTGGAGGGGTCCTAGGAGGCTTTTTGTGACTTCCTAGAGGTTTCCCATCAATTCAGCCTCAAAACAGGCTGTTTCAGGAAAACCTCCAGATGTACTAGAAACCAACAGGATGATCCTGTAGGAATTACAGGAAACCTACAGGATACAGCTAAGTGATAATTGTGAGAGGTTGGAGGTGTTTGGAAGCTTGGGAAAGGTGTGTGATGAGTGGAATAGGGTGTTAAAAGGTTTAGGAGCACTCAGGAGTCAATATCCAAGATAAGAGATGGCTAGATTCACTCAATGTATCTAGGGGAATTTCAATGAAAAATGATGAAAAAATAGTGAAGGTGATGGGGAAAAAAGAGATGGCTAAGGTGGATGAAGTGGAAGGTGGCTACTGGTGATGAATTCTAGGTCTCCTCCTAAATTACCTGCTTTGCTTAAAACATGTGTGTCTTCCAAAAACTATGCAACAAGATACATTTTCATAAACTAGAAAAGCATGAATCAATTTCCTAGATTATGCATGAAGAAAGTTGCTAAAGGGAATGAAAGCATGAGTGAGATCTTATTGCAGAAATGGAGATGGAAAAATATGACAATAAAATCTACCTTACAACATGAACCAAATACTAAATCAAAGAAAACAAACTCCAAAGCTCATACAAGAACTAGAAATCTGTGTTTTTAGGGCTGTTGGAGGGTCCCTTCCTCAAGTCATGGTCCCAGAGGGAGGAAGTGAGGCTGAGACACCTACTGACAACCTTGTAGTGATCCTTTTTCTCCTTGCTAACTTGCTACTTGAAAGAAGGCACAAATGGAAGCAAACTATCACACAACCAATCTAATCTATACTGTTGTAATGGAAATGCATCTACTAAGAAAATGAAAAATTAAGCTATGAATCTATATTAGTATACATGTAAAATAAAGAGGAGCCTTGGCTGCTAGGGTTGGGCCCTAACCCAATAGCTTCATTCCTTTTAGTTAACTCGATGCTGGCTCAAAACAAAACTCATTCTTATTACCAAAAAAATGGATTACATCAAAAACTGTCACAAGTATTGCAACTCGAAAATAGAGTAGATTTTTACAATAAAAAATCCAAATCCTACTAAGGTCCTAGACATCTCTACGTATACATCTGAAGTCTCCAATGAATTCCTTAAAATTAGGGAGGTTTGGCTCCCAAACTCAAGATCAACTGGTGCTTTGTCTTTCACTTGCTCAGCTGCCTTCTAATCCTCATGATTTGGTCATTTGCACTCTGAGCTAATGGAAGAATATTCGAATGGAGGGGTAGTAAATGAGGAGGATTTACTTCTTGTAATTCCTCTCCCTTGTCCCATTCGAGTTTTGACCTTGGTCTTTGCCAAAATTTCCTTGCTTTTATCTGTTAATCCTGTATTAAATGCACATTAGACCACAAAGCAAAACATCCAACTCTAACTCATCTCATAAACAAAATATAATCAAAAGTATGCAATAAGTTATAATAATAGTTGGTTTGACTAACCTAGGAGGTGAATTAAGGCCCATATAATTACCCAATGATGAGGCTCATCATCACCCCCTACTGAAAGTGTTGCTCATCCTCTGAGCAACTTATTCAATATCCATATCCTTCATGGTTCTTGTAGCCTCTCTAACATCCCATGCCTCTGTTGTGGTCTCCTCTTCTTGTTCATAGAAGCTTTCTTTCTTTTCTACTTCTTCCCACTACCTCTTTTCTTATTCTTCTTTTCTCCCTTCTAGCATCCCTAAGACTAGTGGTGGACTGAGTTTTAGGCCTATCTAATTGACCTTCAACCTTTGCATAGATTGCATATACATAAGTGTCCTATTGAGTGCCTCTCTCAACCTTTAAGGGGATTGATATTCTCTTATCTTTACGTTGTGTGGCAGTGTGTTCCATCTCCTTAGGAAAGCATGTATACTATCATCTCCTAGCAGCCTAAACATGTCCTCAAAATGTGAAATTGCTTGCTCTTGGGCAGCAAGATATCTAGGTGCTAGCTAAGGATCATTTGTAATCAAATTATGGGTATTGATGAGGGCCATGGGATTTGATTGTTTACCTCTGATCAAAAGAGGTTCAGTTTTCTCTCTGGCCAATATCCTTTTCATCTCTGCATCTCTTGACTCCTCATGGTTCATCCATGGTGCCAAAGCCGTTAATTATAGATCTCCTACATTGGAATTAGGGTCCCAAACATTCATGTCTGTGAGGACCATGTTATGCAAATAAAACTCAACCATTTTGCCCCTATCCTCTAGTGTACTTTGATCACAAAGATCAATAAACTGCCTGTAGTCCTGAAATGGCATGGTTTACCTCTATGCTAGTATCTTAATATGAAACTATGCCATTGTTCTTTGAGGTAAATAGAATAGGGTTTAGCTGGCATCCTACACTGGATTTCCTCCAAGGAGAGGCTAGCCATACATGCTAGTTGGTTCTCTCTTTCCTAGAGTTGTCCCCTCAGCCATGCATTTTCTGTCTCAAGTTGATTTCTCATTATAGCTTCTAAGTCCCTTAAGC
The DNA here is from genome assembly GCA_000404065.3 of Pinus taeda. Taxonomy (NCBI): domain Eukaryota; kingdom Viridiplantae; phylum Streptophyta; class Pinopsida; order Pinales; family Pinaceae; genus Pinus; species Pinus taeda. Next base: position 221,824 of record APFE030488845.1, read on the forward strand.
CACTTATCTCTCCGCCCATTTCTTTGAGTTTCTCTTCCATGTGCCCAATGTCTTCCACCCCCTTTGATTTGGTGATATGCATCCATCAGTGGGTTCTGTCCTTCTCCTTCTCAAGCTCGAAGAATAGTGGGATGGCAAATTTTTGAGGTATTACCCTGCCTCCTTCAATAAACTAATAATACGAGTCCACGTTAGGTTGGGGGCTGGGTTCCTTTGTCTCTAGGTCTTCCTCTTTAGCTTCTTGCTACTCCCCTACCTTTCTTTCCAATTTTTGTGCCTCCTATAGATTTAGCAGAGTATCTTGTAGGACTGTTTTTTCTTCCTGTAGATTTTGTTGTGGATCTTGTAGGATTTCCTTACCCTTTGAGGAAGTTGATCTAGTAGTAGGCATCCTTACATAGGTGATAGGGGACTTAGGGGAAGGCATTTTGTTTTTTTTTGTAGGGGAATCTTCAATCTCAATAGGAATTTTTGTTGATGTTTGTGGCTTCCCCTATTTTATTCTTGTGCTCTTTCTTGTTCTGAAATATAGTGGGGTCTGCCTCTACCTTTTTGCTTTTTGCTTGACTAGGGTGTTGAAAGCAGTGAGAGAAGTTGTTGCCTCTCCCTCAGTAACCTCTGGAGACACCCTAGGTGACTCTTCATTGTTTTCTTTCCCCTTTGTTTTATTGCCTTCTTCCTCTCTGTTTTTCTTGTCTTCTTCCTCTTATAGATCTTCATTATCTCTATCAGTTACCTGCTTAATTTCCTCCTATGTTTTGTCATCATCCTCCTTCTCTTCTCCCTTTTATTCTTCAGCTTCATCATGTTCCTCTGTGTCAGCTGCTTCTTCATCCATCTCATCCTTATCTTACTCTGTATCTTCCTCTTTCTGTTTTACCTCCTCTTCACTGACAGTAGGACTAACATCATAAGTGAGGGCTTTGATGTCATCCTTTGCTGGCAAGTCTCTGAAGACTGACCATGTTATATGGGTTCTGAGGTTTTGGAGGGCATCTTCAATGAGGATCCTAATCAACCCATGGTGAGCCAATTGTTTGGAATTCCCCTCATTCACTTTGATGCTTGAGTCTATGAGTGATTGCAGCAAGAAATATGGTATGCTGAGTCTTTGGTGAGGTGGTTTCCCAACCCCAAATCTTAATTCCTCAAGGATCCTGAAATGATAGCCATAGACAACCCCATATCTTCCCTCACATGAGATGTATTTGATGAGTTGGTAGCCTACCTCACTCCATGGGTATGGCAAACTTTCCCTCCTTACTCCATTTTTGTCCTCAATGGGTTCTTCACCTTCTAAAACGAATTTCCTTTTTGCCACTTGGTTGTCTCCTTTGTCTTTTTTTCTCCATGGGATTCCTAAGGGAAGTGTGGTGACCCTGCTGATGAGCTCTGGGGTGAGATCTATAGTGAGGCCCCTTACTACAACAATGGATTTTTCTGTGTGGAGTGAGGGAGAGAGAAAATTATTGAGCCACCTCATCATCATACCCTCTGATTTTTTTGAAAAATCCCATCCAGTTGTGTCTTGTAAAGGTTTCAAGCACCTAGGGGTGTTGTTGGATTCTCACAGTGTTTGCAGCTTTCTCCTATTAAACCATCATGTCATATTGCTAGTGAAGCTTGAGGAGAATATGAGAAGGTGGACACAATTTTTCAAATGCAGGAGCAAAACAAAGTTGATTGTGTATTTAATTCACTTCACACAGTTGCTAAATTCACTCTATTTTAAGTATCCCTGGTTCATTTACTTACAAAGGAGGATGAAATTTTAGAGCCTACCTCTTTAGACTGGTTGCAGTGAGCAATTCTCGTGATATCCCTTCTGAACTCTTCTCTGCCAATCCTATAGACAGTCTTTGTGTATCTTGTAGGCTGTATCCTGTAGGGATTCTTGTGCATGCTCCTATAGGAATTCCTGTGTAGAACAATGGATCTTTGCTTCTGGTGGGTGGCCTGGGTTATGATAGTGACTTATGTGAGGGAGATTTGAGGAGGTGAAATGCATCAATGCATGGGAACAATGTTTTATTTCCTCTTAGGGTGATTCAGGGTGAGGTGGTGTGTTGGAAGCAAAGGTACGTTACCATTTTTGGACCGTTGGTCCCCACTACCACCTCATCATTTCTCACTCCACGTAATCAGCTCCCACCTCATAGATCCGTAGTTTAGCTGCTTTTTTTCCTACTCCTTCTCTATCTTTGAGTTGATTGTAGCCACGTGTGAGAGGACACCCGATTGTGCATGTTTTGATTGAACAAAGGTGGCCAAGTTAACTAGCCACATTTTCACTTATAAACCAACTATCTCGTAACCCTTACAATTTTTTACTACATGATGCATATGAGTGAGCAAGCGGGATACTTACCTATGGTTTCAATGCTATGCTACAGTTGTCGAGGACCAGAGGTGCTGCTTTGGATATTTGTTGCATGCCATTCTTCTTCCTCCTCTAGCTGTCTGCTAATGGATTCTTTGCTTTTGTAGGTTTCTGTGGCTGAAGATATGATGTTGCTGCTGTGGAGCTCCTGGATCATCCTAGTGAAGACCTGTTGCTGGTGTGATTGGCATTGTGTGGGATAGGCTGCTACAAGATTTCCTATAGGATGTCCTGTAGCTGCTTCTCCCTCAGAATTCTTTAATCATTTGCTTGCTGGGGCTGTGAGGATGGTGACATGGATGGAAAGGAGTAGAAGTGTGGAGAGCAAAGGATACTCAGGTAATGCTCTTACTCCTCTCTGTTTCCCTTTTTCTTAAGACTAGCAGAAACTGTTGAAACTATTTTTTTTTTTGTTTTGAATGGTGAGTGCAGGGATGATGATGGTGGATGAGGTGAGGTGCTAGATCATGCATAGGGTGAATTTTAGGGACCTAAAAAATCCATCATGTGCCTTCGTATTGCTTCTCGTCGGATTTCCAGGTCATTGGAATTCCTACAAGATCATCCTGTAGGTTTTAAGGGGATCTTGTAGGAATACAGGGGATCCTATAGAAAACACAGTCTTTGCATAAATTGAAGAAATGGAGTGGAAAAATGACAAAAATGATGGAGGGATGCATGGTAAGGAGTGGAGAAGATGAATATGTGAGAGGCAGGGGTCTCCTTTGGATCCTCTTTTGCTCCTTAATTGTCTTTCTCGCCCACCTGCAAATGGAAATTTCATGACAAATATATATTTTTTTCCTTTTTTCTTTTTTGAAAAACAACTAGGCTACCTCACAGAGGTTTTTACCCTAGCTGTTTACCCTGGGCACCTCAAGGAAGGTTTTCATCCAGGGATCTTCTTATTCTCTTTTTCTTTTTGTTCCTTTTTTCTCTTTTTTTCATCACTAGGCTGCCTCATGAGGTTTTCAACCCAAAGATGGGACTCAGGCACCTCATGGAGGTTTTCACCTAATCCTTATTCTTTTTTCTTTTTTTTCTCAGTGATTTGATGAGTGAGGAGATGGAACTTGCTTCACCATCATCATTGTTTTATTGATATTATCAATGAACTCTTGCTTTGATAAAGGTATCTTAGACATTTTCAATCGATGCCCATTAACAAGCAAAGGAATGGCTTCTTCATCTATAGTTCTGATTTGCATTGAACCATTATCATGGCATCTTTCCACAACATAAGGTCTGAGCCACCTTGTCGTTAAATTTCCCTTGAAGTCTTTATACCTAGAATCATATAACAATGCCCAATTGCCCTCCTAAAATTGCTTCTCCTTAATATTTTCATCATGCCAGATATTCCTCTGATGTTGAACTACCTGTGTATGTAGGAGGGCTTACATTTTGAATTCATCCAAGCCATTCAATCAGAACAATCTCTCTTTTTGTGCACTACTGAGATCCAAATCTAGTTGGGTTACCATCCTTAAGTGTTATATTCAAACTCAATGGACAACAAGGCCTTTTTCCCATAGACCAGCTCATAGGGTGTGAATCCAGTGGTGGCTTTCCATCTGGTATTATAGGCCCAGGTGGCCTCAACTAGTCTTTCTACCCAATCCTTCCTATTGTTGCTCATCACCTTGGTTAAGATGTCCTCCAGTGCTCTGTTAGTTACCTCCACTTGCCCATTAGCTTGTGGATGGTAGGGAGTGGAAGTCTTATGCTTGATCTTGTGATGGCTGAGTAGGTCTTCAAACATGTTGGAGGTAAACTGGCTGCCTTGCTCTATGACTAGCTCTCTAGGGTACCCAAATCTGTAGAATACATTCTCCCTTAGGAACTCAGCCACCTTCTCTTCTATTGCTTCCTTAATTGCCTTGCTTTCAGCCCACTTAGTCAAATAATCAATGCACACAATAATGTACTATTTTTTATTTGAAGGAGAATCAATAGGCCCAATGAAGTCCATGCCCCACTTGCCAAATGGCTTGAAAGTCACTTGAGGCTGTAGAGGCCTTTCATCTCTTGGAGTAGGCCTTCCCATTCTTTGGCACTGATCACACTGACTAGTGTACTTTTTCACATCCTGATGAAGAGTAGGCCAAGTAGCCTACTTGTAACACTTTGAATGTTGTCCTCTTTGTTGCAAAGTGACCTCCACAAGGCCCATCATGATAGGTCATAAGGATGTCAAAGACTTACTTTTCCCTGACACACCTTCTTAAGATTTGATCTGGGCCAAGTTTGAAAAGTGTGCCCCCAATCCAAGTGAAGGGGGCACTTTTCCTGACTATCTTGCTCCAAATAGTTTGCTATATCAGCAAATCATGGAGAGAGAACTGAGATAGAAAACAAGTGCTCATCTGGTAGCTAGTCATCCACCATTCCTTCTTCACCTACAGGCACATTTACCCTAGATAAAAAGTCAGCAACAACATTTTCCTTACCAGGCTTATCAACAATGGTTAGATCAAACAACTGTAATAAAGTAACCATCTTACAATTCGAGCATTCACATCTGGTTTTTTCATTAAATATTTGACTGCAGCATGGTCAGTATGCACAAATGTTTGATAACCTATAATTTAATGTCTGAATTTGTTTAATAAATGCACAACAACCAGGAGTTCCTTTTCGGTCACTGTATAATTTAGCTCAACCTTTGACAAGTTCTTTCTAATAAAATAGATGGCATAAGCCAGGTTTTCCTCTACTTGGCCTAGGGTTGCTCCTATGGCTTTGTGTGAGACATCAACATGAATATGAAAGGGGAGGGCCCAGTTTGGGCCTTGGAGAATTGGTGCAGTGGTTAACTTACCCTTTATAATGTCTAAGGCCTCTTAATAGCTTTTTAACCATATAAACTAAGAATCTTTGGCCAACAAACCAAATAAAGGAGAGGCCAACTTGTTGAAGTCATTTATGAACCTTCGGTAGTATCCAGCTAACCCTAAGTAATTTCTTACATCTCTCTTCTTTTGAGGAGGTGGGACCCTTTGGATAATGGCTATTTTTTTTGGGTCCACCTACAATCTTTTCTGAGATATTGAATGACCTAGCACGGTCCCTGCAGTCATTAAGAATTCACATTTTTCAAGACTGAGAGACAAGTTCATTTCAATGCATTTGTGTGCTACTTTGCCTAGGTTAGTCAAGGCTTCTTGAAAATCACAGCCATAAGGTGTAAAATCATGCATATAAATTTCCACTGCATCATGGACTAATTTGGCGAAAATACTCAAGACTGCTCTCTATAAAGTGGTAGGAAAATTGCATAGGCCAAAAGGAAGGACCCTATAGGCAAAAGTACCCCAAGTACAGGTGAATGTGGTCTTATCCTAGTCTTCTGGGCAGATCTGGATTTGGTTGTACCCACTGAATCCATCTAGGAAAGAGAAAAATCTTTTCCCTGCCAAGCCGTCTAGCACTTGGTCAATGAAGGGTAGAGGAAAATTATCCTTCTTTGTGGCTTTGTTCAACTCCCTGTAATCAACACAAATCCTCCACTTACCATTTTTCTTGGGAACTAACACCAAAAGGGAAACCCACTCACTGTCAGAGATAGGGTAAATGAATCTTGCATCTAACAGTTTTTGCAGTTCTTCTTTGACTATATATTTAACAGCTGCATTCATCCTCCTTTGTGGTTGTCGGACCAGCTTGCAACCTTATTTGGTGTATATGTGGTGAGTACATACTAAGGGGTGTACTCCCTTCATTTCCATGTAAGTCCAAGCAAAGGCTTCTAGATTTTCCTTTAACATGTTCAATAGCTTCTCCTCTTTGGGAGCAGAAAGAGATCGATTAATTTTCAAGGTTTCTCTGGGCCAAATTCTATGGTTTTTACATGGAATGGGTTGGAATCGGCCAAGCATAAGTCAATTTGATGGTTGTTCTGGGTTTCCTTTACTGCTTCTTCTAAAGGTAATGAACCAAGAGTTGGACTTTGGAGCAGGTGTTCAATCAAGTCATCCTCATCTTCTTGTCCTCCTCCCATGGTTGTTTCCAAATCATAAAGTTGCGCAGAATAAACCTCATCTTCTTCCTCCTCCTCCAACCATAAAGGTAAATCATGCTCTAGAGAAGTTTGAGCAGGAGGGTATAGGACTAATTACTTGGACATATGCCCATTCTTGATGGTCATATTCCCAGCTCTACAGTTAATGTAAGCATTGACTGTGGCCAACCATGGCCTCCCACGTATTAGAGGATAGCCAGTAAGCTTAGCCTTAGGCTGGAGAACTAGAAAATTTGCAGGGTACTCCTAGGAGTCAATGGAGACCATCACATCCTCCACAATTCCCGCAGGGGTTACTATGGAACGGTCTACAAGTTGCAGAACTATTGTGGTCTTCCTCAATGACCCTTGGAGATTGAGCTTGAGCATGGTATCCTTGGTCATCACATTAATGGAATCCCTAAGATCGATCAGAGTGTGTGGGACAATGGTGCCATTGATGTGCACATCTACTATAGGGCTTCTAGGGTCCAAATGTTTTGGACATATTCCCTACCCCAGCATTAAGTTGGACAGTTGCCCAATGACATTAACGGTAGGGTCATCCCTTTTTCGCCTCCCTAGATGCTTGAATCATTTCTCCTTAATCAACTTATTGTAAATGGGACCATCTTTTATTGCCTGGAGGATGGGGATCTTTACTCATAGATTTTTCAATTCTCTCAGAAATTCAGTATCTTTTGGGGTAGTTTGGAGTGGTTGGGCTAATCTCTCACGAAAGGGTGGATTTACTTTAAGGTTGCTTTCCTCTCTTTCTTCCTCAACCTCCCTAAGTGGAGGGGGAGGTTGGTTATCTAGGAGAACTCTCCCAGATCTCAGGTTAACCTCCTGGATTTCCACAACATAAGCTAGATATGACGTCTCTCCATTGTATACTTGTTGAGCCTGCCTATTGTTCGGGTTTGAATTTGGCTGGGCAGGCATCTGGGGTTGCTTGGGTGGAGCAGAGTGTAGGAGTTGTGGTTGGGAAGGTGGTGGAGGCAATAGAACCGGAGCATTATTGTATTGGGGCATCCACCCCTGGAGTGGCATATTCCACTGAGGTTCTAGCAGAACATAAGGTTGAAATGACTGGCTGGCTGGCTAGGAATGATGTTGAGATGAATAGGACCAAGGAGAGGGTGTAGACCAAGAAGGATGAGCGGGGGGTCCCCAGTATGGTATAGTTGTGGTTTGGTTGGGGTTGTAATATGCATGGGATGACCCTTTCATGCCCTGTAGGTATAGTCTACGCCCAAGAGGTATCCTTTGGTTAATGTAGCAAAGCTGCTCAGTGACGCCTTCAGCTCCTTGATATACAACTTTGAGTTCGGGTAAAGAAGAGAACTTGTTTGTGGAGTGGTTTTCTTCACATACCGAGCAAATTTCAATACAATTCAATGGACATTCGTTCCTAGGATGCCTCCTAGTGCATCTAGAACAAAAGATGGCCAAGGCTCTCTTTGTTTCCTTCTACTTCCTTTTAATGTTCATGGTGTCCATTTGCAAGGAAAGGATTTGCAGCATCTCGCTTTTGAAATCTTCCAGCATGTTTCCAATTTCACCCTTAATGGATGAGTTGGAAGATGATGTACTGGCCATAGGTTGACTACCCCTACCCTTTTTTTCTGGCCACCCTATAATGGTTTCTAAAGATAGCCTTGATATCCTCATTGGGTAATTGGTAGATATCTCCTCCTGCTAACAAATGTAAGGTATCCAGAAGATCTTCTCTTACTCCCCTGAGTAGGACCAACTTTAGTGACTCAGGGTCAAGTGTGCACCTGGCCCTTTTGTAACTGAGCTGGAATATTTCTTCGTAGTCTTCTAAGGATTCATCATGGCCTATGGTCATCTTGAAAATTTCTTCTTTAGTATCCTTTAACCGAAAATAGCCATGATATTTGTTGTTAAAGGCCTGTTGCATCTGAGCCCAAGTTGTGATGCTATCTCTAGGTAAGCCCATGAACCAGTGCAATGCTACATCCTTGAGTGTAGATGGAAATAATTTTAACTTTTTCTCATCATTTGTATAGTCATAGTGTCGGGGTCCTTTATGGTCAGGCCATGGAAATGAGGTAAGGCAGAGGGGCTTATAATTTTCATCTTAGTGTCCCCGTTGGTTTCCCTGATGGGGAAGGCACCCTCAACTCTCTTTCTATTCCCTCTATCATTTCGATTTTCAGCCATTTGTTCAATAGGAATGGGTTCCTCTTCTTCTTCTTCCCCTATAGGTTCTTCAAATATGTCAAGTTGCTCACTTAAAGGCTCCTCCAGTTCACAGCCACCGAAGAAGAGAGAAGGTTGGTTGTTGGATGTAGTGGGGGTATTTGGCAAAAAATTCCCTAAGTTTTCCCTATTCCTACGAGGCATGAAAGGAAATATTTTTGGGTTGGTTTTGTATTCTTTTTTTTAACCCTGGAAAGTACTTGCAAAAACGAAATTGTTGATTGAATGAAAATCATTGATAGAATGAAAAAACTACTTATTGAACTGAAATCCTACTTGCAGAATGGAAAGGAAAGCAGATAATGAAAAATGAAAGAAAGGAAGCAACTAGGTTACTTTTGTAGAAATAAACTAATGGCAGAATATTGAAGATAAGAAATAGAAGAAAAGAAAGTAGTAATCACATTCTACTTAGACACGTCCCCGGCAACGACACCAAAAAATGATGAGCGCTAGTATTACAATAAGGATGCCGCAACTCCTAGGCTACCAGCTTTACTTATCAACCGAGGGTTCGTACAAACTTGGAGGTGACAGTGTTGTATGCACAAGTAAAAGTGATGGTCCTGCTTGTTATCACTATTCAGCTGGCAAGAAACCACTGGGGTTCCAAGCCAAACTTCTATAGAGTCAGAATAAGCTTGATTCTTTGATGGAAGAAGGCAAATTCTATTCTAAGAGAGCTACTCTACTGTAGTAATAAAAAAACAATTTGTAATGCTAAACCACACCACCCTAATTGACCATTTAAGCAGCTATGCTAAGAGGAATTGCTAAATCAACACTAAAGAAATGCTACTATCTAAGTTGTAGAAGTAAAAAGCATCAAACGATAGTAATGTGCAAGCAAAAAACTAAACTAAATCTGTTTTCACTTTTTTTGGGTTTTTTAGGCAAAATCAAGTATGCAAAATAATTGTTCTTGTGGATGTGACAGGTGGATGGAAGGTGTTTGAGGATGGTTAGAAGGTTTATGAAGTGGTTGGATGGTGTGGATGGATCATAGGAGACTTTTTATGACTTCCTAGAGGTTTCCCATCCATTCGGCCTCAAAACAATTCGTTTCAGGAAAAACTACAGGATGTACTAGAAACCTACAAGATAATCCTGTAGGAATTATAGGAAACCTACAAGATATATCTAAGAGCTAATTGTGAGGTGTTGGAGGTGTTGGGAAGCTTGGGAAAGGTGTGTGATGAGTGGAATGAGGTGTTAGAAGGTCTAGGAGCACTCAGGATTCAATATCCAAGATAACAGATAGCTAGATTCGCTCAATGTATCTAGGGGAATTTAAATGAAAAATGATGGAAAACTAGTGAGGGTGATTGGTGAAACAAGAGATGGCTAAGGTGGATGAAGTGGAAGGTCACTGCTGGTGATGAAGTCTAGGTCTCCTTCTAAAGCACCTGCTCTTCTTTAAACGTGTGTTTCTTCCGAGAACTATGTAACAAGATACATTTTCATAAACTAGAAAAGCATGAATCAATTGTCTAGATTATGCATGAAGAAAGTTGTTGAAGGGAATGAAAGCATGAGTGAGATCTTATTGCAGAAATGGAGATGGAAAAATATGACAGTGAAATCTGCCTTGCAACATAAACCAAATACTGAATCAAAGACAACAAATTCCAAAGCTCATACAAGAACTAGAAGTTTGTGCTTTTGGGGTTGTTGAAGGGTCCCTTCCTCAAGTCATGGTCCCAGAGGGAGGAAGTATGGCCGAGACACCTGCTAAAAACCTTGTGGTGATCCTTTTTCTCCTTGCTAACCTTTTACTTGAAAGAAGGCACAAATGGAAGCAAACTATCACACAACCAATCTAATCTATATTGTTGTAATGGAAATGCATCTACTAAGAAAATGAACAACTAAGCTATGAATCTATACTAGCATACATGTACAATAAAGAGGAGCCTTGGCTGCTAGGGTTCAGACCTAACCCAAGAGCTTCAGCCCTATGATTTAACTCAGTGTTGGCTCAAAACAGAACTCATTCTTATTACCAAAACAATGGATTACATCAAAAACTATCACAAGTCTTGCAGCTCAAAAATAAAGTAGAGTTTTACAATAAAAAATCTGAATCCTACTGAGGTCCTAGGCCTCTCTAATTATACATCTGAAGTCTCCAACGACTTCCTTAAAATTAGGGAGGCTCAGCTCCCAAACTCGAGATCAACTGGTGCTTTGTCTTTCACTTCCTCGGCTTCCTTCTAGTCCTCATGATTTGGTTGTTTGCACTCTAAGCTGATGGAGGAATATTCGAATGGAGGGGTAGTAAATGAGGAGGATTTACCTCCTATAATTCCTCTCCCTTGTTCCATTTGAGTTTTGACCTTGATCTTTGCCAAAATTTCTTTGCTTTTATCCTTTAATCCTGCATTAAATGCACATTAGACCACAAAGCAAAATATCCAACTCTAACTCATCTCATAATCAAAAGTATGTAATAAGTTATGAGAATAGTTGGTTTGACTAAGCTAGGAGGTGAATTAAGGCCCATATAATTACCCAATGATGAGGCTCATCATATGTGAATGTAGTAACATCAATCGAATCAGATATGTCCTCCTCCTCTTCTTCTTCGTGTCCCCTCCAAATGGGGTATATCTAAAAGTCAGCACTAATCTTGGCCTCATCGCAAAGTGATTTAGATTTTCTAAGCTTCTTAATATGCTTGTGAAAGCCTTCCTTTCCTTTGCACTAAGTACTACATCGCAAAGTGATTTAGATTTTCTAAGCTTCTTAATCTGCTAATGAAAGCCTTCCTTTCCTTTGAACTAAGTACTACCATTAGATGTAGTCTGTAGAGTAGCTGTAGTCCACATGCACTAAGAAATACCTTAAGTCCCATGCCCTAAGGCCATACATAGAGAGTGGAAGCCAAGTGTGAAAATCAGGTCTCCATTCAAAGAAAAAGAAACTAGTCCCCTTCCTTTCCTTTCTCCCTGAGCTCTAGTGAAGAAGAATAAGGTATAGCCACCTTAGTAAGGTACTCCATAGGGTAAGTACTAGCCCTTAAGGTAAGTTCGTTCCATAAGGTCCATAATAACGTAATTTGTGTCCGTAGAATGAACGCGTAATAGAAAAGAATCAATCTATTTTCCATAGCCTTTCTTTCTATGATGATTTATAATGAGTAGTAGAGTAGTAGTAGAGAAGAAGCTTGACTCTATCTTTAGTTCATTTGAAATTCTCTTTCCAATTGTAGTTCAACTTGAATCTTGATAGTTTCAATAAGTAGTCCCACTAGTAGTTTAGAAGAAATCAGATTTCTAAAAACTATTTAGCTTTAGCTAAGCTTAGATCTATAGTCTAGTTTTATCGTTTATAGAAGTTTCCATAGTGTTCCACCATGCATGGGTTAGTAGTAGAACTCGACCTTTCATGATCAAGCTTCATTAGATTTCAGTGTTTACATAATATGTAACATATATAATACTACTCTCTTTGTTTGACCTTATACTAATTCATGCACTTTTCTTGGATCAATCTGGTTTGAAACTAGCTTATAGCATGCATTGATCATACTTATGTTAGATGGAAAATTTCCATTGTACCACCTGAGAGAGGTAGAGGGTATAGGATAGATAGAAGTTCTAGAGGTCAAGGATGAGTTCTCAGGCTACAGGGATGAGGGTAAGTATGAGGTTCCCAAGGATGGAGGTTGAGGATGAAGGTATCAAGTGCAGAGGGTAGAGGGTCCCAAGGATGAGTTTGAAGTCTAAGGTTAGGTATCGAGGGCAATGTCTAAGTGTAGGTCTAGTCATTGGAAAGTGATTCCCAACTGTTAAGTGGCAAGCCTTTATTGTTCTGATAATTGGTAACACATAATCATGTATTGGTGGTTCAGTTATTAAACTAACACTCAAACAACTTCCTAATTGCATTATATACGTGCATATCTACACACAATAAGCTAAGCACCCCCCCCACCTCACACTAGTTTCACTTCTGTCTCCCTTGTCTTTATTCTGGCAGAGTATCAAACTCTCTTTTTTATTAAGAAAAATCGTTGATTGAATGTATGGCAGGTGATCCATTTAAGGTGAGGGGAAGGGTAGGAAGGATCAATCATAAGGGAAGGGGTTCCTCAGACAAGGTTCTTTCTTTAGAGGGTGAAGGCAAGGAATGGTCCCACCCAAGGAGGAGGTATGAGGCAGAGGGTCCCAAGGAAGGCCTATAAGTATGTTTTCAAGGCAGAGGTATGAATCTGAGGTTCCAAAGTCTATTCTAGCAAAAATGGATGAGGTTACCCCAAGGAGGAGTGTCAGGATGGTTCCAAGGCAGAGGGCTTAGGCTGAGTTTCAGGTCCCAAGGCAGGGATAGTTATGAGAGTTCCAAGGATAGTCCCAAGGATGGAGGTCTAAAGGGCATAGGTTGTAGGGTCTAAGGATGAGGATTCGAAGTATATTTCCAATGATTGCATTATAGACGTTAATATCCCACACACAATCTTAAGAGGTCCTATCTCTCTTCAAAGGTATATTTCTATAACCAGACTAATTCTTGAGGAGAAAAAATATTGATAACACCATACTTATATGAGGAGGGAGCTACAGTGAGAAATATTTCCCTCTCTGATAAGAAAGCAGTGTTATATAACAACACCTATTGAAAGAGCTTGTGTTAAGAAAGAATTTTGTTTCTAGACATCCATTGATTTTAGAGACCTGTATCGAGTATTGCATAGATCTATATTTCTTTCTTTACTACTTTCTATTGATTTAGAACTGAATCTTCTGATGATTTTTCTGGCCAGAAAGAGCGGACAAAGGAGAGGAGAGGATAGGAGAGCCCCAGTGTAAGGTAGGCGGTCCTTATCAATTCCATAAAAGAAAAAGAGACCACCCTACTTAGTGATATATTATTGGCCGACTGCTGGCTCACATCCCAAATACACACACTCTGTTGCCCACACCATACACAAGAGAGAAGGCCACCATGTTTGTCAATAGGCCAAAGAGATAAAGGAGTTGTATCCCAAGTTGATTGCCTGACTGGCCGAGAGAAAAGAGATTTACCCATCAATGGATACCCGTCAAACCCATATGAAAAGAAGAAATCCTTCTTCACCACAGACCCAAGAGATATAAGTTCCCCATCATTTCTACATACCCGAAAAGAGAGGATACCCCACCACATGATACAATTACTATATGTATGTGTTGCTAGAGTGAAAGTAACCAACTCGTGAGTGGAACCATAACTTTCCTGAAGGGATGGATCTTTTTCGTATGTTCATATGTTTTTTTATTATATATGTAAAAGGGAATGATCACTGGATCAAGAACTTAATCTACAGATGCCTCTATATATGATCCTTCCTTTTCCATAGGTGCATCTGGTGATAATAATGGATATGCTCGAATAGGTCAACCAGCAGCTCCATCAACTACTGAATAAAGATCCTAATTAATCTCTAGAAAAGGCCAAAAATACGGGGATTCTGCCAATATCTCACCTTTGGGGGTTAATTGTGAAGGGAAAATGGAAAGTTTCTCACAACCACCAGTTTACGCATTCGATGCCCATTCTTGACCACCTCTCCCTAATAGATTGACCCTTCTATCAAAATAATGGGGTTAGAGAAAATCAAACACGTTGCTTCCTCCCAATTAGGCCCCTACCCCATTTGATAGCGATGGTGTTAAGTTATGGTATGTTCTATGCTTATAACAGTTTACTTCTTTTTCTTATTATATTCCACCAATTAGCAATCACATGTACATAAAGTAAAGTGCAGATAGAACATTAAACGATCGACAGAAAACAAGCCAAGACAAGAGACACAAGATGTGGCGGCTAGCCAGGGACAAACCCCACAATGTGTGGGGAAACCCTTTGATCAAATCTTCTTTTATCTTCAATAATTAAGCAGAGATAAATAGTACAATAAATCTGATTCATATCAGCAGTAGCAAACCCTAGATCAGCAGCATCATCATTAGCGGCTTCATTATCAAACTAGGGCAGACGATATCTCTCAAACCGACTGTCGGATTGACTTCATTCCACCACCAAAAGTTTCGGCTTTCAGAGGAGGTTCAGATGAACCTACAGTGCAGTTCCAAAGAATAGATCTTTGAGGCCTCACAAGTCAATCTTTACTTCTACAGTTGCAGCTTCAAATTCAGCAGCTTCCGGCTTCACATGTGTGAGAGAGAGAGACCCATTTCAGTGCAGTAGAGAAGAGACTCATATCTGCGCAGTAGAGAGAGAGAGAGAGATGTGATGAGATGAGCAAGTCCAAATGAGGAAAAGTCCTCTTATATTTATACACAACGTTGGTGGGTGAATAGATGCGACTGTTGGGCTTTTGAGCCTACATGATAGGTCGGCTTAATAATAATTCCATAATCAAAATAAATTCATATCTCCATGAATACTTATAGGAATCGGATGATCTTTATATCAATCCTACACCTCTCGACGAGAGGAATCTAATAAAAATATTATCAGCCATGAATAAGATGACCCACATGAAGTTTTGCCCTGGTTGCCAATTTTAACACTCCCTCTCAACCATGGAGAACTTCATCTGCAATCTGTCTATCGGTCGTTACT
>APFE030488845.1:246999-295517 GCA_000404065.3 Pinus taeda
CCATCGCTGAAGGTAACCTTGTAGTCTTTGTCTTCCGTTCCCGAGATGGACGCTAGGTTCATTTTGAGGTCAGGTGCATTTAATACATCCTAGACTTTCTAGCCTTCTTGAATGGTTGTCCTCTTCCTCGATCCCTAGCTCTCCTCTTACCTTTGCTGTTGAATTTGTCATTCCTTTGATTTGACATCAGAGGGATTTTGATCATCGTCCCGGTGTGAGTCCTTTCTATTTTTTTGACTTCTCCATTTTTCCATTTGTTCCAGGCAGCAACGATGCATTTGATGGAGGCTCAATAATATTGCCTCTCACATGATCCAACACTCCTTGATTCTCAAGGGTTAGATCAATAGACATCTTCCATCTGTGATAGTTAGCTTCTCACAGAGCTTGTCTTCACCAGGAAAGAGTGTTGAGGACCCCATAGTTCTTTTAGGATAGCCTTGCCAATCTTCTCTTTGATGATGCTCTTACTCTTGCTCGGGCTTTGTCTTCACCTCAGCTCTGATACCATGTTAAGTTATGGTATGTTCTATGATTGTAACAGTTTACTTCTTTTTCTTATTATATTCCACAGATTAGCAATCACATATATATAAAGTAAAGTGCAGATAGAACATTAAACGATCGATAGAAAACAAGCCAAGACAAGAGACACAAGATGTGGCGGCTAGCCAGGGACAAACCCCACAATGTGTGGGGAAACAATTTGATCAAATATTCTTTTATCTTAAATAATTCAGCAGAGAGAAATAGTACAATAAATCTGATTCATATCAGCACTAGCAAACCCTAGATCAACAACATCAGCATTAGCGGCTTCATTATCAAACTAGGGCAGACGATATCTCAAAAACCGACCGTCGGATTGACTTCATTCCACCACCAAAAGTTTCGGCTTCTAGAGGAGGTTCAGATGAATCTACAGCTTAGTTTCAAAGAGGAGATCTTCTAGGCCTCGCAAGTCAATCTTTACTTCTGCAGTTGCAGCGTCAGTTTCAGCAGTTTCCGGCTTCAAACTAGGGCTGTCGATATCTTGCAAACCGTTCATCGGTTTGACATCATTCCACCACCAAAAGTTGTGGCTTTCAGAGGAGGTTCAGATGAACCTACAGTGTAGTTCCAAATAGGATATCTTCTAGGCCTCGCAAGTCAATATTTACTTCTGCAGTTGTAGTGTTAGTTTCAGCAGTTTCCGGCTCCAAACTAGGGCAGTCGATATCTTGCAAACCGTTCATCGGATTGACTTCATTCCACCACCAAAAGTTGTGGCTTTCAGAGGAGGTTCATATGAACCTACAATGCAGTTCCAAAGAGGAGATCTTCTAGGCCTCGCAAGTCAATCTTTACTTCTGCAGTTGCAGCTTCAGTTTCAGCAGTTTGCGGCTTCAAACGTGTGTGAGAGAGAGAGACCCATTTCAGTGCAGTAGAGAAGAGACTCATATCTGCGCAGTAGAGAGAGAGAGATGTGATGAGATGAGTGAGTCCAAATGAGGAAAATTCCTCTTATATTTATACAGAACATTGGTGGGTGAATAGATGCGACTGTTGGGCTTCTGAGCCTACATGAGTTGTAGGTCGGCTTGATAATAATTCCATAATCAAAATAAATTCATATCTCCATGAATACTTATCGGAATCGGATGATATTTATATCAATCCCACACCTCTCGACGAGAGGAATCTAATAAAAATATTATCAGCCATGAATAAGATGACCCACATGAAGTTTTTCCCTGGTCGACAATTTTAACAGATGGGCCTTCTATGAGGGTTTTCTAATTTCGAGGGCCTTCTCTATTTACTAGCCTTGGCACTTTCTTTTGTACTTGCCTTTGGGACTGGCTTCTTCAGAAAAGCGATGAAAGTGAGGATTGCATAGATTACAAATTCTTACAACAATAACAAGGATGTATATATGTGAGTCTCAAAAGTCTTAAGAAACATGCACTATAGACTACAGACTCCCTAGCTAGGCCTAGTTTCTCGGGTCTGTGCGTTGAAGGTGATCCAGGTATGTGGTGATATGGTTCTCTGAGCAATGACCTAAATCTCATTTCTTTTCATTTCAAAGAGTTGCACTAAACTCACTAGTAGTTATAGTAGGAAGGTATTGCGACAAAGGCTCACAAGGCAATGGTGCATGTACCTAATGAATCTAAAGACTAAGGATTTTCTATTGAGGCTAAGTGACATGATCTAGTTAGGCATCTCTCTTTGGTTTTTTGTGTACTTAGGAACTCCTGCAAGGCAGCATCTAGGTGGTGATAGGATAGAGGTGCTAGAGTCAAGGTGACAGGCATCTGTTGAGAGGGAGGCTAAAGGTTACAGGTTATAGACTTATTTCTACGGGAAAGGTAAACATCTCGATGCGATATTGTATATTATTGATGTTCTTATAATGGAGACCACTGCTTCTTCGCTGGAGCTCAGGGGACACAAAAAAAGTAGAAAGAAATGCTCTTCTTACTAACTTGATATTAGAAAGGTTCAACCTACATAAGTCAGCTAGGACAATGTCTGCTAGTTGAAATGGGAAACCTTCTCTTCTCTTTCCTCATATAATGAGCGATAGTAACTCACCCCTCGTAAATGGGGAAAATAGTCCAACTAGTTTCAGTCTCTGTAGTCCCCCTAGTTGAAATCAATGGTTACAAATGAATGGCAAGGTCTTCAAGTTAGGTTTCCTTGGAAAGTTCTTTCTTCATGCACTCATAACTACTGACAATGGCAAAGTGAAATGTAGATATGCAATTCATATATTTATTATATTGTGCAATAACTTAATATATTGGATATTGACATCCTACCTCTCATAGAGAAACTTAATGAAATGGAATTCCTACTAAATAAGACAAACCTTGATAGTCTCTTAAGGCTTCCATATAAGAGGCTTAAGGCATGTAAGGCTTATTGCTATGGGGGAACACTCTAAGGCTAGTAGTGGGACTAAAGAGGCTAATATATGCTTATGTTGTAGGCCAACAAGAGGAGTGCAGAGCACGGATATGTAGTCCCCCCAGAGCATGAGGTGCACCAATTCCCCTAACAACTTCTCCATGCATGATGACAAGGCATATGACAACAAGGAGGTAAGTGAAAAAAAATGAAATGAAATGCCTATTTGAAGTCTCCCTGAAAGTCTTATCCTTGGCCTTATCTATTGATTTTTGTAGCTTGGGAGGTACTCTAAGCCTTGACGATCAAGGGTTTGGAGGAAGGAGCTCCACAAATGGCCTTGTGGGCTTGAAACCCAAGCTTGGGGTTTTGCACCCATCGATGTTAGGGACAAAACTATGGAGATATTTCAACATTTGATGGATGATGATGACAGTACTCATCAATATGAATCTGACGCATCGAAAATCATCTGATTCTGAGTTGTGGTTGAAGAGAAATGTGCAGGAATGTGAAAGTGCAGGAATGCACGAGTGCATGCATCTGAGTGTAGGAACGCGTGACTGCAGGAACGCAAAAGTGTTAGAATGTACGAGTGCAGGAACACGTGAGTGAAAGAACACGAGTGCAAAAAACGCGAGTGAGGGTTGAGCATGTAGCAGACTGCACCAGGGTAACAAAAATGCTGAGCAGGGCTAGGTATGTATCGTATTGATGTGCTAAGGTTGAATTGATGCTAGTGGATGGTCTCCTAGGAGAGGACAATTTGAGGAGTCTATTAGCAGCCATGTGAGAGGGTTTCCATAGATGATTGGATGTCCTAACTAGAAGCATATGCTACGAGGATTGGTCACTCATGGTCTATTGGAGGGCAGCGTGAGAGTGGACCAAGTGTGGATAGTGGATTGGGAATTTATGATTTGTTGGAAGACAACGTGATAGTGTCCAAATTGGAGCCCGGTGTGCACCATCTTCATGGACTTAGGTGATTGTTAGAGTGGCAGTGGTTGAGCTCATGAGTCTGATCAACCAGGAGCAATTTGTGCAACCCTAGATTTATGTGTGGAGAATGACATCTATAGCAGATGATGGCTAGTCCTCCTAGCTCGTGTTCATTGTGGAATATTGAAATCTTGCAGTGATAGGTGGAAACCTTTCGTTCCCTGTGTTAGTCTTCATTGGAGAAGCGCAGGAAGACCATATTGGGTTAAAGTCCCTGAGTAGTTGAGGAGCAGTAGTGGGCAGTTGAGAATTGTTCCCTTGATGGACTAAGGCACAAACAGTGAGTAGATTGGATAGCCGAGGTTTAGTGGATAGATGGACTTGGAGCATTGATAGAGGTAGGAGCTGCAAATCGAGAACTGCAAGACTAGGCAGGTATAGGGTACGACGAGAGGAGATGAGAGAGCACGCTACATCAGCCAAATGGCCAATATATCTTATATGGGCATATTGGTTGTCAATGGACTGACACGAAGCCCTAGTTTTGTATCTTGTATCAGTGGATGTATGAGGGCCATTATCCCTAGTACAGGAGCCCTAAACTATTGTATTATATGTTGACTAATATAATGAAGATAGGTTGAAAATTGTAAAAAGTTGTCCATATTTTGTGCACTAGTAGATTTACTATTGTTTATATTCTATTGTGCAAAATAGTATCATTGTGATTCCTGGTTTGGTAGCGTCAAAGATTCAAAGATTCTATCCTAGACCCAAGATCGTGGAAAAACAACATTCTCCACTATGGAGACAATCTATTGTTCATCCTCTTTGGTTGTCAAACATGGATGCATTGGTACATTTGTCTTCTCATATTCTTTGTGAACACTCACCTGGAAATCTATAGACTTAGTTTTATAAGAGTCTACCTCATCAACACCATTAGGAATAATTTCCTCCTTCCCATCTCCATGCACTTCTAAGTGCTTTTCATGCTAGTTGATTATTATCAACTTATCCTGCAAGTCTCTCTGAATAACATCATGTTGTTTCTAATCATCTAGACTTGACTGCTCAAATTCTTCATGTGTGCTTTCCTAAAGATTAATGTACCCAACTATAGAATAATCCCCATGATTAAAAGGAATCTCCTCTTGTTCTGCCCTTGTTTCTTTCCTCCTATTACCTGGGCATAAATGGTTAGGAGTACAAGATCCCTTGCAGATAAAGCATAGTTCTTAGCTCATTCTTGTTGCTGGTTTTACTCCCTTTGTTCTTGCTTCCTCCATCAATCCTAGTCGACTCCTTCTTGGTCATCTCCCTTCTGAGAAATTTATGTTTTTCCTGACCAGTTTCTCAACTAGATCATAGGCAACTGGTGATACAATTATTTTCTTTCTTGAAATGGCCAACAATTTAGATCTCAATGTTTTGCAGATAACAGCATCTCCACCTAAGAACAGGGACATAATTTTTTGCATGCTTATTTTGACATTGTTGGGATGAGTTGTTGTAATGTCGATGCAAAAGTACTAGAGCATCTGCAATTTTAAGTCTTCAAAATTCTAGATTCAATGTGAATGTGCCAAAGATTAACTTAGCCATGAGTTCTAAAATTTTTCACCTCTTCTTAAAGGTAGGAAGCATGATGTTGTCCAACCCTTGAAGGGTTTCTACTATCAATCGTAATGCTCCCTAATGATATCATTATTGTAAGGTGGTAGAGGCAATGTTAAAGCTACAACCTTATTGAGACATGAGGAAACTGTGAACCTTACCTCTTCACAAGGATGCTCCCAGAATTTAGATTGTATCAGAGAAAGCATGGACGACTTGAGAGCCCAATTGAGTTTCTTCCATTCTAATTGATCCAAAATGGATCTTGTATCAAACCTCTAAGTCTAAGTCTTCATATACATATACTATCGGAAAACACTATCATAGAAGAAAAGCACTAAGAATGGCAGAAAATAGAGCTAAGCAGAACGTAAAGTCGTGTTGCACCGGAGCCTTCGGATCGAACAGATCAATGGCCCAGATTAAATCGGGATATCACATCAGGAGAGGCCAGTGGAGTGTATCGGAGGCAACCTTATGGGAATTGCGATCTCAATACATCGATTTAACATGGATTGTTGATCGAGCGCGTAGATCAATGGCGGAGATGACGTTTATCACATCGTAGATTCCAAAGGGGAGGACTTAACCCATAGGCCCGAAGATTATGCGATATGCGTGGACTCGAAAGGGTTTATAAATGCAGCCTTATGTTATTTGAGTTCCAAGGTAAATAGTGTTTTAGGTAGGTAATCTCCTTGCAAGTGGGCAACCTGAAATGGTTGACAGTTGTTGGATTGGAGATCGTGGATCAACGTTGTGGAATACAAAGGGATTATGACCCGTAGCCAATACGACTTGTAATAAAAGTGCAGACATGAAAGGATTATAGAGCAGGCTTTATATCTTTTGAGTTCTGGCTTTGGTGCATCAGTCAGATTATTCATGGTTTTCAATGTATTTCGGTTATAAAATCAAAATACAAAGGGCCAATGTGACATGCGATAAAGCCGAACCCGAAAGGGTTTATAGATGCAGCGTTATATAATTTGTTCCGATAATAATTTGCTCAGAGGCTATTGCAGGAAGCATCCCAAGCTTTGGGATGAGCATTTGTGTTATGTGCAGCATGCTTGCAACCGTGCCAAGCACTCTTCTACTCAGAGATCTCCTTTTGAGACTTGTTTTGGTTTTATACCAAAGTATCCCTTGGATTTTGTCTTTGGTAAAGACATAGCAGTTGATGGACACAGTGATGTGGACAAAGCAACCGATTTCATTGAATAAATCCAGGAAATTCACGAGGCAGTATAGGAACAGCTAGAAAGAAGTCAAGCCAAAAGGCAAGACATGACAAGCATTGAGTTGAACATAGTTTTCAAGTTGGTGATCAAGTCTGGCGGTACATCAGCAAAGACAGAATGCAAGGTGAAGGTAAGAAGCTAAAACCAATAAGGTATGGACCTTTCAAGATACTTGATAAAATTGGTGAAAATGATTTTCATCTTGATTTGCCAGCTTATATGCAGATTTATTCAATCATTAATGTAGAAAACTTGAGATTGTATGAACCTTCATTGGTTGAAGATCTTGAAGAGCAAAGTCAGTTGCCTTCTATTGGGAATTTGTTGCATAAGTATCTCAATCAGTTATAGGAGGACACAGTTCTAGACAGGAAGGTAAGAACTACATGTCAAGGAGATGTTGAGTACCTGAGAGTGGGACTCAAAGGTTCAAATCCAAGCAAAGCACGATGGATAGAAATTGGATAGGTGAAGGAGCAGTATCCTCACTTACTCGAATGCTAAAACCAACTTTTGGTGGTCCAAAATATTTTCAGTGGGAAGGCATGATCCAAAATGGATCTTGTATCAAACCTCTAAGTCTAAGTTTTCATATACATATACTATCGGAAAACACTATCGCAGAAGAAAAACACTAAGAATGCTGGAAAACAGAGCTAAGCGAAACGTAAAGTCTTGTTGCATCGGAGCCGTCGGATCAGACAGATCAATGACCCAGATTAAATTAGGATATCGCATTGGGAGAGGCCAACAGAGTGTATCAGAGGCAGCTTTACGGGAATTGCGATGGCGATCTAGTGATTTAACGTGGACCGTTGATCGAGCGCGCATATCAATGGTGGAGATGACATTTACTGCATCGCAGATTCCAAAGGGGAGGACTTAACCCGCAAGTCCGAAGACTATGCGATATGCGCGGACTCGAAAGGGTTTATAAATGCGGCCTTATGTTATTTGAGTTCCAAGGTAAATGGTATTTCGGGCAGGCTTCAGGGGGTAAGTGGTGTTGGAAGGGCTTCACCTGATTCCATACACTAGCCAATAAGTAGCACACCGTAGGAGAGAGAAAACTGATTTTTCGGGCGGGTAATCTCCATGCAAGTGGGCCACCCGAAATGGCTGACAACCGTTGGATTGGAGATCGTGGATCAATGGTGTGGAATACAAAGGGATTATGACCCCTAGCCAATACGACTTGCGATAAAATCGTGGACCCAAAAGGATTATAGAGCAGTCTTTATATCTTTTGAGTTCTGGCTTTGGCACTTCGGTTGGATTATTCATGGTTTTCAATGTATTTCCATTATAAAATCAAAATACAAAGGGCCAACGCTACATGTGATAAAGCCAGACCCAAAAGGGTTTATCGATGCGACTTTATATAATTTGAGTTCTAATAATAAGCTTTTTGTAGGGGTTTTCTATGTTTTTCAATGTATTTCCATTACTCCCGCATATGAACCAAATATGTAATTTTCCGTGGATTTGTGTGGAGGAAGACTGAACGGTTGGTTTCACCGTGCTCATCAATCCTTCCGTTTCTAAAAGGAGTTCTTTGTGCCTTAAGCGTTTTGTTTTAACATGAAATGTCCAACACTGAAAAGGGAGATGAAGGGACAAAGGTGGGGAAGCAGAGAGCCCGAAAAGGAAGGTGAACGGACAGGGCCGAGAGGCTTAAAAACCACTCAATGGCAAAACAAAGAGAGACAGAGAGAAAGCAGAAGACAGAGAGCAAGAGGAAGCGGTTGTGTACTCTTGTAGACTTGAGAATTTCGAGTAAATCCCTGTTGTTTTTGTCACTGTTGTGTTGAGACTCTGTTTGAGCTCACACTTGTAATATTCTGCTCTTAAAGACATAATATAGAGGTCGACACTGAAAGCTTGGACCAAGAGATGTAGCCAGAGGGTCTGGTGAACTCCTTCATTATTTTGACTGTGTTAATGCGTGTTTATTATGTTTTATAATTGTTCATTGTCTATATTATTCACAATCTTTTCAATCCATTGCACTAAATAATATAGGCATTCCTGCACATGAGTCTGTAATACCTTTTCTTCTTGATTTAATATCCATTTCAGATCACTGATTGCCCCACCATGGATATACATGTGTCTAATTCTTCCAACTTATGAAGGACTATAGCTGACTTTGATTGTTGCAACTCGGATCCCAGTGCAAATAGCTTAGATGCTCTTCCTTGTCCTTCCTTCACCTCCCATGGGTGCTTCTGTTGCAGAATGACATGGACTCTTTTTTAGAAAAGCCCACTGCTTTGACTTCTTCTTTGGTATGAGGGGTTATTGCAGCCTGAAGAACCTCATATTTTCTCTAGTTCATCAAGAAGTTTATTGGCATTCTCTAGGGGCTCTTGAATCAATACCCATTTTACCACATACTAAATATTATATGGCACCCAACGGAAAAATATGCAATAATAATGTGATATGGCTTAAGCGAAATACATTAGATCTTGGCCCACAAATAAAATCCCCCTTCCCTCCCCCAAAATGCAAAAGCACAACAATGATTATTTTAATGCCCTAAGTATTTTCCAACATATTTTTCCAATAATAAGTTTCCCAACACAATGTAATCGTTTATTTGTTTTCTCCTTTTTTAAATCCACAACAAAATTAGCAACATTCCAATAAATCACTACTTTATTTACAAATGAAACTACCAAATGTACATGTAATCTCATTTTTTGGGAGGGCTTTAATTATGAAACCATCTCAAACACTAGTAGTTACTTTTAACGGACTTCCAATGGAAAAACTGGCAGAGGCCGGTGAGATAGAGTTATTGCAATTGATACATCAAAGGCGAGAAAGAAATGAGTGTAAACATGATAGGGAAATGATCATTATGATTGCTAGCGGCTTAAGGGATACAAAGATGAGGTGAACTCGTGACAGGCTTTCAAGGAAAAATGGGCGTTCTTGCAATTATGGGAACATTCTAGCCCATCTCCTTATTATTTGAATGCCCCTCTTTCGTTCTTCCAGCACATTCCTCCCCCTGTAATAAACTCTTCGGCATGACATACATGGGCTCTTGCCCTTCAACCTTCTGACATGCCCATGATCCTTGGTGATACAATATGGTATCAGAGAGAGCAGAGACTCAAACACAGAACACACAGACATAACTTAGAACTCACAACTTGCAACTTCATTCGCTGATCAAGTATTTATACAGCACAGAGAAGGTTCTGGAGATTGATTAGGGCGGTGGCTTTTTCAGAAAGCTTTGCCCATTTTGTCAACGATTTCTAGAAACTTCATTAAAACATCCATTGAATTATGTCTGCGGGTAGTTGGAATTAGTTCCTTTCAACACTTCCCCTTAATTCCAACTATATAACAAACATACTCTTAATTGATATGCCTGTTGGTCTATGTCTCAACTAGGCTTACAACAAAACATTTCATTTTTGCCTTTTTATTAAAGGGTCCATGCTTGTTCCTTTTCCTTTGCTGGTGCCATTTCATTTTCACCTTTCTTGTCATAAGATAGTGATTGAGCTTCTCCTTTCTTGATTGCAGGTTAACATTCTTTGTATTCAACATTGCTCACGTTCTTGAGACTTATACTTGTCCTTAATGCTTGCAATTTCTTCAAGTTTTGTTGCTTCTTCCTGATTGTCAATATCTTCACACTCAAAAACAATGTTAGCTTCAGAACCATGTTGATTTTTGTCATCGTGCTCTTTGGAAAGAGCTTTGCTTCCTTCATTTTTCTTTGTTGACATAGTTGGTTGATTCATGTCTTCAACCTCTTTCGTCAATTTTGTTGCTGCAAACATGTTTCCCTGCATTTGATTTGTGTATGTAGGTAGGCAACTCTTCTCACCAAACAACAACTCATCAATAAGATGCTTTTCATGCATCATATTTAACCACTCATCATGGGATACATAATTGTCATCAAATTTGACTTCATAAGTCTCTGCATCACAGGGTGTTTCCTTAATATCACATACTATTTTATTGTCAGCTAAAGACATACTTTCAGCCTTAATCCCAGCTATGATGCTTTCAACACAATCACTTTTAGCAACAACACCTTCATCAACTTCAGCTTTCTCACTACCCTCCATATTGTATTTCATTTCAAGAATATTCCAAAATATTTTTGCATCACATATTTCACCAAATTCATATAAAATATTAGACAAAATATTTTCATCTAAAGCTGATATGATGAGAAACAATGCTACTGCACCTTTACTTTTATCAATGGTATTTATGGAAATTCCTTGAACAAATTGCCATAAATTTACTGAACCAAACAATCCCTCCATCTTTATTGCCCAAAGTTTAAAATTTTTACCTCAGAAAATTGGCAGAACTGGCATTAATCGTTTCAATATTGCATCAGTGTCTTCAAATTCTTCTATCTGATTTAGATCTACAGTTGGTTGAAGCATTTCATATTCTTCTGCAACTATTTCCATTTCATTCTTTCTCCTTACCTGTTTCAATTCTCTCCGAGACTGTCTCCTCTGTCGACCCATCACTCTACCATAGAGTCAAATTCAAAATAATTTGTAGTTGAGGCTTCGCTACAGGCTCATTCAATAGTCCCTTCAAGGGATTGTACAACTAACGATGCTCTTCGTCCAATGCACTACAACAAACAACTTCAAAAAATCTCGCAGGTGGCTCACAATCCACCTCTCTTCCCACACAGATGGGATCTCTCTCGCCACAAACCCTTCACTACTCTGCCCAAACACATCAACTTTTACATCTATAACTCTAAAGCTAAGACTGGCCTGTCTCCAACACAGAACCAACCAACACAAGGATCTTCTCCTACATCAACTTTCTTCTCCTCTGGGTGGCTCGATTCACCTTCAACGGTGTCCACAACCCTCGGCTCTCCTCAATGCTCTTCACCTAATAGATCTTTGTTGGATCCTAGTAGCCACATGTCACACCACAGTCACTAGGCCTCACAGCCCAGCAAGCTTTGTCTCCTTGCAACTCTTTTTATCACTGGGCCAACAACTCCTCAAGCACTATGGCAGTCGCCTTGAATGCATATCAGTTGCACTATGTGCTTAAATGAATGCATCGGCACACCAAAACGAGCCATGAAATGCCCCACATGCTTCAACATCGCTCTCTAGGCTCCTTAATACACCAGAATCTCTATGAGATCGATTCATTCATAATATTCTAAGCAAGTGTCACTAAATAGCAACTCACTGAACCTCCACAATCGACTCTCTGCACAACCGAAACTCTCCACAACAAATCCGTATGACAGATTTCCCTAATACAACTCGGCTTAAACTTCATTCATGAAATAAAATGCACTGTTTCAAAGGACCATATGTAGATCCGTAACTTGGATCTTGGCTTGGCAAACACCAGCAAAGATTACGGACATCAGGGACAACACAGCAACACCGCAAAGCCTCACAGATCTCTGCCCTCTGGTTCACGATGGTAGTTGCAACAACAGGACAAACACTAGTTATGATAGAACCAGATCACACACTCCAAACACTCTTATCACTGCAGCCCAAAACTCTTGGCTCCACTGAGCTTATTCGATCATGGCTCCAATAGCCTCTCCCACAACGCAACTCACCTAGGCTCTGATACCATATCAGAGAGAGCAGAGACTCAAACACAGAACACACAGACAAAACTTAGAACTCACAATTTGCAACTTCATTCATTGATCAAGTATTTATACAGCACAGAGAAGGTTCTGGAGATTGATTGGGGCGGTGGCTTCTTCAGGAAGCTTTGCCCATTTTGTCAACGATTTCTAGAAACTTCATTAAAACATGCATTGAATTTTGTCTGCGGGCAGTTGGAATTAGTTCCTTCCAACATATGGATCTCGGCATTCAAACTTCTAATGTGCCCTCGCTTCTTGGCGATATAATCTAGATCGACCTCAACAAGAACGATTGTCCCGGTCTTTGGTGTGCTTGGGCGTGGCTTCCACCTACACAAAATGGTGACTGGCCTCATGACCTTAAACAGTGTGGCGACCCTAGTGACAACTCGTAAATACTTCAAAGCATATAGGCCAAACGAACATACAGTATGAAACACTCATAGCTCCACGACTTCAAAGTGTAAATACCATATGAGATAAATGATGAGAAAAGGACCTGGGATTTGTTTAATTATGATTATCCAACGTTAAAGTAGCACATAAATAGATTGATCTTAAATGTAAAACAAACCCCAAATTTGATATGGGTTTGATCTCAACCCTGGATGATCAGATCTTGTACAATAGTGTTAGATCCGCTCTAAAATCAACAATAGTGTTAGATCCGCTTTAAAATCAACTCCAGGAACCAAATAAGGTAATTAATCGACTAACTAGGGTGATATTGAGTAATATTGAAGAGGATCAATGTTCACTAGGGTGAAAAGAATTTCCACCAAAGTTACAACAACAATCATTAATCCTACAAAATAT
Source organism: Pinus taeda (assembly GCA_000404065.3). Lineage (NCBI taxonomy): Eukaryota > Viridiplantae > Streptophyta > Pinopsida > Pinales > Pinaceae > Pinus > Pinus taeda. Next base: position 260,152 of record APFE030488845.1, read on the forward strand.
AAATCTAAATGGTTAACAAGAACCCTCTGTTTGGATGCACAAGTAAGATCTCAAACATAGTGTTTTAATTAAAATGCCTATAACCACAAACACTAAACATAAAGGGTTCTGAAAAATGCAACCATTTATTCTATGAATAACTCATGTCAACTTAATTAATAGTCATGCCCTTGTTATTGGCATGCACATTTGCTCATCAAGCGACTTAACTAAACGCTGAAGCACACTCGTGAACTTAGATGGATCCACCAAACAAATATCACCATAGGGCTTTCGTCTTGGGATCAAGTTGCAATTGGCCACACCAAGTTCTCACAAATACACAATAAAATAGAGAAACTCTCGCTCCCCAAATGCCTTCCTTCTCTCCCCTTTTATAAGTTAGATGGACTCTCTAGAAGCCTTTACTTTATTATATTCCTCAAAAAAGTAAAGCAGATACCATGGGCAATGACCATGCAAATGTCATGCACAAACACTGTCTTGACCACATAAAAAAGGAATATTACACGATGCTATCCCCAAATGCAGATTGACTCATTACTATTGTTCGAGGAAAATCACCCCCTTGGAATTACCAATTGGTAGTCAGTAAGAGGTCAAGTTTTCACTCTTGCCAAATGCCTTTTATCTTTGTTAACCTGTTTCTTTATGTCCAAAAAATACTAGCTCTTAGTGAAACAAAAATAGTTTTAAATTAATGAAAAAAAATAAAATTTAAGACATTCAAATTAACATTTATTTCTTTCTTTAAATGCGTTATTATTAGTGTTTTCGTTAAATTTTTTGATATTGCTAATGAAGATTAGCATTTTTCACTCTTACAGTTTTCACCGGTTAAAAACAGTTGCTCAATGTTACCCAATGTTCCATCTTCCAGATTCTACCTACCGACCGAGGCCGTCTCAATCGGTCCGTCTGTCATCAGGAATGGCCATACAGATAACACAAAATATAGATGGCGGCATTATGTGTGAAATACAAGTGCCAAGGACTTTAGTTCACGGTTGACCTCGGAACCAGATGGGAATGTGGGACACAGCTACTAATCAAGACGCGGAAATGCTTAAGAATACTCATGCCGCGCAATCCTATGACAAAATTAAATATTTAATAAGTAAATGGAACGATCAATGCAGGATTCGGTGGAAATTTCCAATCCAAGGAATCCATTATGTCACGGATTATGTCCAATTATTTAATCAAGTCGGGCCCTCAAAAATTTGATTAACAAATGGATAATTTGCTCTCTCTCAGAAAAGGGATCGAATATTACAGAGAATATGTCCAATTTAATGAATCGGGTTCTCACATTTGTTTGATATTTCAAATTAATAATTTGCTGTATCACTGGATTGTCATAAATGGAAAAAGACTGTTAGAATAGACTATACTGTTTTCAAAAACAAGGGGAGATTTCATTTAGCGTGGGGAACATGCTCTCTAAGCCTACTTATACCAATCGAGCACACCAGAAAAATTTGCACCAGTAGATAGACATTAGAGTGATTTAACAAATGAAAATCCAAGGCTGCTTCCTTGCTCAGGAAGGGAAGGAAAGCCCCCAGAAATGCAATAAGGAAAGACAACTATAGATGGAAGGGCTATTGTTATGGCAGCAGGTAGTCCACTATTTTTTTGTTTTTCCTTGTAATTTAGATTGAGGTAAGAGTAAGATATTTTTTAGTTTAAGGCTATATTATAACAATAAAGGTTGAAGTCATTGCAACAATATATTTTATATAAGTTTGACAAGTTATTGACAGGCAGGGATTGAACTTGGGTGGGGAGGATAACAATCATCTCAGAAGAATTACTATTATATTGCAGCCAACAGCTGACTCGACTATTTTATTTTACAATATAACTAAGCACTTGAGGCAAGAATAAGATATTCTTTAGCATTGAAAGCCATACAAGGGTAAAAGTCATTACAACAATATATTCTATATGAACTCAACATGTCAATGACGGGAATTGAACCTAGTTAGAGACGATTTAACAATCATTTGTAGAAAAATAGTCATCCTTATGGCAACCTGCAACTCTCTTGATATTGGAGATTTTTGTTTCCATGTAACTAAACACTCAAGGGTAAGATATTCTTTATACTCGAGGTAAAAGTAAGATATTCTTCCTGGTTCAAGGCTATACTACAACAATACCTTACAACAGAGTTCAACATATCATTCACAAAAATTGAACTGGCATGAAAGGATAAAAATCATTCTTCATCCAATTAACAACACTCAGAAGTTGAAAATTTTGGGAAAAAATGTGAATTGAAATAAACCCAATTAACCATCCCAACGTTAAAATTTGGGGGAATGTGAATTCATCGGCACCAGGGATGTTGGAATTTTTTCTAGCTTTGATAGAAAATTGAACTGATCTGGACGAAATTCTTAGAGAAAATTCATGTCCCAGAACATTTAGGGAAAATGGGTGTCATGGGTGGCTCGACAGAGAGACAGATGTTCGACGGGATTGGACAGAATTCGGATGCTGCTTCCTATTCTGCTTCTTCTTCTTCTATAATCGCGGTCTGTGTGAGGAAAAAAAGCGGGCATGCAGTTAAATGGGCGTTAGATAACTTAGTGTTCGAGGGAGATCAATTAACGCTGATACATGTGCGGCGTCCCATTGTTGCTGTTCCTACTCCCAGTAAGATAATCGTCTATCATGAATTCCAATTTTTCATTTATCATGGATTTCAATTCTTATTTTCCAATTTGAACAGACAGATAGAAACTCCATTATTCTATGATGAAATTATATTTTGGCAAAGAACATCGACCATCAGACAGCCTGTTAGGAATTATGAACTAGCTCAGATTCATGTCTGTAAAATCAGCCAAATCTATCTAATCCCCTAGTAAAGATACAATCTGTCTGCTAGTCTATTTATGGTGGTAGTTTAAATTCTATAAGAAGGATTGTGATAGAAAAGCATTGAACAATTCTGGACATTATCTGTTGCAGTTACTGGTTTTTGTTAATTTAATGATTCCTTTGTTGAACAGATAAGCTTAGAAAGAAGCCATGTCACTTGGCACTGCTAATTCAAGTCTGGAAGAAGATAATAAACACACCTGTGATTTAGTAACAATATATAACTTTCATTCACTGGATAAATTTTCTTTCGAGCATGAAGACTTTAGCCGCAAAATGGAAATAGAGGAGACCTCGAGAGCAAACACGATGACAACCCCACTCCTTCGTGTTCTACACGCCCAAACTCCAGGAAATTGCCCACTGCTTGTACAGGCCTCGATGAACCCGGCTCCCAGACAGTTATGCCCTGCACCACCACTGTGACAGAAGCAGAACTATTAGTGCCGAAATTGCTATGTGACCTTGTATTCTCAGAGTGGAGGGCAGGAGATGGCGGAGACAGATAGCTGCTCCTGGAGAAATGTTTCCCACCGTACTACCGGCAGCCCATTCCCTGAAAACAACAACCCCGGCAGCCCATTCCCTGAAACCAACAACCAAGATCGACAGGCTAAATACCAGATATACTCATAAACCTCAGTCTAACGAGGTTCCAAGACCAACGACAGAGTATATACTAGATATGCTCATAAATCATAAACCTTAGTTTACCCAGGTATACTCATAAATCATAAACTTTAGTTTACCGAGGTTTCAAATTTGTTAGGAAAATTATGGAAATTTCTAGATGATTTTGAAAAAACTAAATTTAACATAGTTTTTGTAAATCCATGTTAGAACTATTAAATGTACATGATTTTGATGATGTCTAATCTATTTCCATTATAAAAAATATGATCTAAACATTCTCCCTGTCAGATTTTTGTGAAAAAATTGTCGGATTCTTACTCTCTTTTTTCTTTTTTTTTGGGGCTATCTAGACATTCCTTCGCCAAATGTTTTGTGAAAAAAAATGTTAGATTCCTACCATTTTTAACTGTCTGAGCAAATTTGCCACTTTCGTAGACGATGCCTCCTCATAACACATTCGAGAACCTTCAGCTCCCACTCGCCAACGGAGACTTTATTGACATGCTTCATCATGTTTGGTACTGCCTGGGGAGGGGATTAAATGCCCCAGCCCGTACCTCAATCCTGGCCGTTACCACCCTGATCGGGGACTAAAGAGAATTTCAAAATTAATTTATGGTTATTATAATTATAACATAGTAAATGGACAATTTCTTGATATGATGAAATTTACACTCCCAAACAGATTTGCTCTCAATTTGCAATAAAATCCCAAATTAAGACGGAATTATACTCATTTAGTGAAAATAAGGTTGCAATTCTGCGTATCTTCTATCAAGCATGTCAAGTTTTTTCCTCGACACAATAAAGGGCAGGATTCAAAGCTTTGAAGCTTCGTATGATTTGATGATATGACGTTAATGTGTTTCTGGTTTGCAGTGGGAAATCACATGCCAATTTCCCAGGTATGCAGTGATGCTCTAGCCGCTCATGTGCAAACAGTTGCATCACAAACTCTTGGCCTGTTACGGCATTTTCAGCAGATGTGTAACAACAAAAAGGTTATCTTAAAACTTTATGTCCTCTTGGAAGCTTTTGATTATAACGCAGCAGTTTTGCCATATCAGACTGGAGCAGTAGTGTTTATTCATTGTCAATGGAAATCAGGTGCGACCAGAAATCATTGTACTAGAAGATCATAATATACCCAAGGCAATTTTGAAATATATCTCAAATTCCAGAACAAGTAAGCTCGTTATGGGGTCTTCTCGTCATCTAATAACAAGGTAAATTAGTGCCAAAAGTGGAAAAAAATAAATGTATCATTTAAACTTCATAACCTATCACAGTTGAACAAAATCTCCTATAATTTAGTAGAAGTTGTAGCACTTCTACTGTTCATTACAATTGTTTTATAATTTGATTTATTGTTCTATTTATCCCAACAAAATTTTGATTTTACAGAGTACGCTGGGAAAACAGAGTACTCATACAAGGCTATTTCTTACACTGAGTTAAGATTTTTCTATATTAAATGGTATACTCATGCCATAGAAGTATTGATCTTCATGCTTTGAAATCTTTTGTAGAAACCTTAAAGGCCATGGTCTACCAGCAACTATTGCAATGAAAACCCCAAAGTTTTGTTCTCTCTATGTTATATCAAAAGGGAAACTTACTTCAGTGCATGCCAACAAAATTTCGGCACAAGATAGCAGCAGTTATAGTTCAGAAAAGGCTTTACTATTAAGAGGTATTACAATGTTCTATGGCAAAGAAGGTTTCTTTCCTGTGCCATGGATTGTTTTATCAACTCATTTTTGGCAATCTTACTTACCTGCAATTTACGTTTTGAATAGTTTGAAATGAGCTATATGTATATTTTTTATTTCGCTCTAGATTTTGTAATAGAAAGCAAGTAAATATCAAACTGTCTCTCTTGTCATTGTTCTGAACTATTTTTCTTTTATTGTTTTAAAAATGTCAGGGAAGAGAGTTTTAGAACCCAGTGAAATCACTACCGTTGATGACAATGGCAACCAGATCATTGTGAACAACAGAAGGGATTTTAATGAGGCATTGGTGTCAAAGGTGGGCAAAACTAGCTTCTTTTCAGGAAGCCTGGTGAGAAATGAATCTGCCAGTCACACAATAAAGACTCAAAATGTTTATGTTTTTCTCACCTGATTCAATTTTACTATGTAAACATAGGATGAAATGCAGAAAGTAAATTATGTTCTGCAACTGAATGCAAACTGTTTCCCGCATGCAGCCTGATAATGAGACCGAACTAGAAAGGCTAATGACTGAATTTCAACAAACTAGGAAGACGTGCAGTGGAGAAACTGCGTTTGAAGAGGCAATTGCTGTGAATTACAAGGTGAGAATCCTCTGCTATTTGATATTCATTTTGATTTTGAAACTTACTTAGAAGTAGTTGGACTACTTCTGGCAGGCAGAAGGACTAAATATCCAGCTGATTGAAGAGTTGTTGAAATTGGAGGAGACAAAGGATGATTTCGAATCAGCTGATCAAAGATGTAGACGATATTCAATAGAACAGATTGAATCTGCTACGGATTTCTTTTCCGAATCACTTAAAATAGGCGAGGGAGGATATGGCCCAGTCTACAAGGGCAGTTTGGATCATACCACGGTGGCTATCAAGGTTCTCAGAACAGATACAGCTCAAGGCAGAGATGCATTCCAACGGGAGGTATCAAAAGGATTTGGGTGATTTACTGGCTCTATAATTTCCATATTTGATACCAATTAAAGACATTGGAAGGCTAATTGAATAGAACGCGAAGAAACTTTTGAATGATCCTTCTGATTCCTTTTTGCAGATTGAGCTTCTAAGCCGCATGCATCACCCCAACATGGTTCTGCTTCTTGGCACTTGTACCGAGCACGGTTGTCTAGTTTATGAATATATGGAAAATGGCAGTCTAGCGAATCAGTTGTTCCACAGGAGAGCTTCTCTTCCATGGTATATCCGCTTTCGAATTGCTTCAGAAATAGCTTCTGCACTTCATTTTCTTCATACCGCCAAACCAAATCCGATCGTTCATCGTGATCTAAAGCCTGCCAACATATTGCTAGATCACAATTTTGTGAGCAAAATCGGCGATGTAGGACTAGCTAAGCTCATTTCCCCTACAGTCTCTTCCACCGTTACTGAGTACAAGAACACACTCCTTGCTGGCACCTTGCATTACATGGATCCAGAGTACATACGGACTGGGACATTGCGTCCCACGTCTGATTTATATGCCCTAGGAATCATTCTCCTGCAATTACTCACGGCCAAACGTCCATTAGCTGCTATGGAACAGGTTCAAACAGGCGTGCGGGAGGGCTCATTCAAAGACATTCTGGACAAAACTGCAGGGGAGTGGCCTCTTGAGGAAACTATAGAGTTCGCTAAGCTGGCTCTCAAATGCACGGAATTGCTCCGCAGAGACAGGCCAGACATGGAGACAGTTGTTCTCCCAGAATTAGAGAGGTTCAGAGATCTCGCCGACGCACATGCTAAGCACTGCACCCCCTAGCTACTTAAATCGTCCATTTCTTCAGGTGGGAGCTACCTTCTGCAAAATTGTACTTCAGAAATTGGTTCAGATGCAGAAATTCTTTAAGTTGGTTCTTCCTTTTACAAATTTCAAACACCCTGCCCCTCAGAGATATCGCCGACGCACATGCTAAGCACTGCACCCCCTAGCTACTTAAATCGTCCATTTCTTCAGGTGGGAGCTACCTTCTGCAAAATTGTACTTCAGAAATTGGTTCAGATGCAGAAATTCTTTAAGTTGGTTCTTCCTTTTACAAATTTCAAACACCCTGCCCCTTGTATGTATCTTGCAGAGAAATCCCCTCTACTACCATTTGATCATTTATTTGATAAAAAAATTAATTCTAATAATTTTGATGAATATTCAAGATTTCTTTCTTCAGTTTTAGTCCTAGTAATTTTGATACTGTTCAAGATTTCATTCCTACGATTGTAATATTGAGAAAAAGGATGAACCACTCATTTTTAATGTGAGTCACTTTGTTTCCACATTTCATTCAACTAATGATGCCTTGTGACAAGCTGCTGTAATGCATACTTTCGATGTTGAACGACTTACTAGTGAGGAGCATAAACTTAACCAAATGGGTGCTTAGTTCCAAAAATTCTATGTCTCATGTTTTTATACTGACTCAACTTCAATTTCAATGATACAACATAAAAAGACATCTAAAAGGAAGTAGAAACAAAGTACAAAGGAGTGTTAACTCTTCAAATCACTTGCTTAAGCAAGATTTTAAAAGGAAAAAAAAGGTGTGTTATTAAGTGTGTTTATTTTTTTTTGGCAAAGATGTCATTTAAAATCTCATTGCTTCAAAAAATTGGCTATTTTGTATTTAAAAATGAAGAAACACAATTTAAATGTCAAATTTTTTTTTTTTCACTATAGGAATTTAGAGGGTAAGTTCCTTAGATAAAACACCAAAGGACACCGCTCACAAACAAATCACAGATCAGTGTATAAGTATTCTTGACGTGGTAAAACTTTCAAAGAGGCAAACAGCCAATGACTTAAGCCAATGCGGCCACTATAGGAAATTTATAATGTAAAAAAAAGAAAAATTGCATATGTTTCTCTCATGAACGGTCACCTAACAAATGACCCTCCATGTGCTTTAAATATAGATCATGGACCGATCGGGTGTTAAGCCATAGATCAAGAGTCAATAGTACCGAGGAGAGAATGAACCATCGGATCACTTCATGTCTAAAACATATCGTGACCATCGGATTGTAAGTTACAAAAAGTACATACTAAAGAAACACACTTTACCTAACTATACACTAGACCAAGTTGTACTTAATTATTTCCTATGTGTTGGATTGAAGGATGTACAAAGATGACACAATAGGAGAAGGAATGAGGCATTAGAGCCTATCCCCCCTTAGTGACAACTTCCTGAACTCCAACCATAAATCAAAGTTTAGTAAACTTTGCCTCTGTGAGAGCCTTTGTAAAGATGTATGTAACTTGATCATCGGTTGAACAATATTGTACTTCAAGAACATGATCATGAATGAGCTTTCTGATGAAGTGCATGTGTAGTTCAATGTATTTGTTGCGCTGATGTTGGACTGGATCTTTGCATATTTGAATGACACTTTGATTATCACACCAAAGTGTAGGCAGATGTTGTTGTTGAATACCAAACTCTAACAGGATTTGACGAAGCCACAGGGCTTTCTTACTAGCTTCAACGACACCATGATACTCTGCTTCTGCTAAAAAAAGAGAAATGACACTCTGTTTCTTGCAAACCCATGTAATAGGTCCAAAACCAAGAGTGAAGACATAACCTGCAGTAGACTTCCGATCATCAAGGTCACAGATGCTTCTACACTGTAATGAATCCCAAATTGAATTGTACCTCGAACATAACAAAGTATATTTTTAGTTGTTTTACAATTACTTTCATAAACTGAGCATCAAGGCCAAAAACAAAGGAAAGGTCAGGACAGGTATGGGTCAGACACAAATTTTTTCCAACAAGCTAATGATATAAGGTAACATCAGCTTCAGGGAAAGTACAAGTGACTGAAAGTTTGGCTCCACACTGAGAGGGAGAAGGGGCTGGCTTACAGTATTCCATGTGAAAGTGGCGTAGAAGATCACAGGCATACTGGGACTGGGAAAGGGAAATACCTTATTTGGATTGCAAGACTTGGAGACCAAGAAAATAATGCAAGTGTCCTAAGTCTATCATTTCAAATTGCATTTTAAGGCTGTACTTAACATGGTTTATAAGGTTGGGATCACTACCAGTAAGGATAAGATCATCAACATAAAAAATAAGAATGATAAGAGACCTACCCACTTTCATGTTGTAGACAGTATTGTCAGAATGACACCTAGAAAAACCAGTATCTAAAAGAAAGCTACCCATTTTCGCATACCAAACCTGAGGGGCTTGCTTGAGACCATAAATGGATTTCTTAAGCCGACATACAAGGCTGGATTCTGTTTGTATAAAGCCAGGAGGTTGTTCCATATAGATTTCTTCATGCAATTCCCCATGCAAGAAGGCAAATTTAACATCCATTTGATGGAATTCCCATTTGAAAGAGGCAACAAGGGAAAGAACAATGCAGATAGAGTTCGTTTTGGCAACAGGGGAGAAGGTTTCAGTATAGTCAATGTCTTCAACTTGTGAAAAACCCTTAGTAACAAGACGACCTTAATGTTTATCAACTTTTCCATCTGGTCCAAACTTGGTTCTGTAAACCCATTTGCATCTAACAAGTTTTCATCTCTTTGGAAGAGGAATAGGGTCCCATGTATCATTTGCCAATAATGAACGATATTCTTCATTCATAGATGCGTCCCAATCTGGATGGCCTGAAGCTTCTGCAAATGTGTTAGGATCATAATTCGCTAAAGCTTGAGCCAGTAAAGAAGAGGCTCTATCGAAATGAGAACGTGTACGATGCTAATCTGTAGGATCACCTGCAAGAGAACTTGCTGCATCCCGAGTAGCACGGACCCATTTTGGAAGTTGAGGAGTTGAAGGAGGATAATGAGAAGGTGGGGGAGGATTGTCATCCTTGTTGTCATCATCTGAAGAAGAAATATTTTCAAAAATAGAAGGGATAGATAGATGTGGCACAACTGTCGAACTAGGCTCGTAGGTCGATATATTTCCAGCGAACTTTACATCTCTTCTAATGATAACATTTTTGGATTTAGGTTGAAGAATTCTATAGCCTTTGACATCTTCATAATATCCACAAAAAATACATTTTTCACTCTTAGGTTATAAGGCTTTATGTTTTTCATCTAGAATATGGGACATGCTTCACTTCCAAAAACACATAAGTGACTTACATCTAGTTTAATTGAGCTCCATGCTTCTTCTAGAGTGATCTTCTTTAAAACCTTAGTAGGAGTGTGATTTACTATGTAATTTGTATAGTTAATTACTTCTGCCAAAAAATTAAGACTAAGTCCTTTAGATTGAAGCGTACAATTAGCCATTTCCTTTAAGGTGCGATTCTTCCTTTTAGCTACACCATTTTTTTGTTGAGTATATGGAACAATATGTTGCAATTGAATTCCATGCTCAGTGCAAAAGTTGATGAATTTGTTGTTAACATATTCTACAACATATCAGATCTTAGCTTAAGAATTTGATGTCCAGATGTTTTCTCATCAAAGGCATTAAAGGCCAAGAACATGTTAAAAACTTCACTCTTGAGTTTTAAGAAGTATACCCAAGTTTGTCTGGAGAAATCATCAATGGAAGTTAAGAAATACTTGTAGCTAGAAAATGAAACAACTGGAAGTAGACCACATAAATCACTATGCACAAGCTGTAAAGGGGCTGAGGCATGCCAAGAGGCACGCTTTTCAAAACTATCTCGATAATGTTTTTCGAGTACACATCCACAACAAACACCATCTCTACAAAATACCTTAGGAAGACCTGTCACCATATTTTCTTTACATAGATTTTGAAGGGAGTGATAGTTAAAGTGACCAAATCGCTCATGCCAAAGTTTGCTCACTTCATCATTATGGGCAACAAATACAGAGGGAAGAGTTGATGACCCAAAGCTTTTAAACTTATACCACCTTGTAGAATCATCAACAATAACAGTAGTTAAAATCTATCTAGGATCTCTTAGGTCCTTAATTACAACATCATAAGGTGAAAATTCAACGGTTTTACCTTCACCTGAATGAGTTATTTGATATACAGATAGAAGGTTGCAAGATAAGGTAGAAACATATAACACATCATTAAATTGACCATTGTCTAGATTAATAGTTCTAGTCCCTATAATGCTAAGAGATCTATCATCACCAACATATATATTTTTGGTGTTACAATCATTTAAAGAAGAAAACATGGCTTTGTTTTTGGAAATGTGATAAGAAGCTCCAAAATCAATTAGCCACTCATGAGAGTGAGAAGAAGAAGATACATTTAGTGCATAACCAGACCAAGATGCTTGAAAACCACATGCAGAAAGTGTTATTCCTGAAGATGAATTTGAAGTTGAAGAGTGCTCCAAATGGATGTTATGTTTTTCCATTGCTGCTTCCAAGGCTTCCATCTTCTTAAAGCATTTGAATTCTATGTGGCCATCACGATTACAAAAGTTACAATGTCTATTAATCTTTTTCCCTTTGTTTTTAGTTGTCTTATCATTTTGTTGAGTTGATTTTTCATTGTGAGACTAAAATTGCTTAAGATCCTTGTTTGGTTTAGGACCATTCTTTTTAGGATGCTGCTTCATAGGATTCTTTGAACTTGGTTGTTGTTGGGATACTAAGGCTTTCTTAGAATAGTTTCCAGTATTAAGAAGACCAAGATGTAAGAGTTTTTATTTCTCTCTTATTAAAGAATCACAAAAGGCATCAAAAGAGGGGGACTTGTAGTCTTGTCCTCGAGAAATAAAAACTTCTCTAGTAGAATGGAAAATGGAAACAAACATATAGTAGGTTGGTTCTAACTTAGTAAGAATGGAATAGATAAGGCTACCATCTTCTTTCTTAACCTTAACACCTTCCAAGGTAAGTCTAAGGGTCTTGAACTTGGACAAAAAATCTTCAAAGGAAGAAAAAATATTGGGGTCCAATGTAAGAAACTCATTTTCAAGTTGATGGACTCTAATTTCATTTTTAATTCCAAAAATTTTATTGAGTTGTTTCATTGTTTCATCAGCGGTACCAATTTTTGCGATATGGAATCTAAAGTTTGAAGAAACAGACATCCTTATCAACCCACATGCTTGATTTTGCTTAGTTTCCCATTTGGCTTGCTTATTTTCATCTTTAAGTTTAGACTCTTGGCCTGATGCTATTCTATAAATTCCTTTATTTTTAAGTAAATCCACAATATAGGATAGTCATTAGAAGTAGTTGGTGTTGTCAAGAATAACTAGGCATGGACTTTCCATTTTAAAAGAAATTGAAGTTGTAGATGATGAAACTAAGTATTCCAATGGAGAGATTTAGAAAAATTAAGCCGATTAAAAAAAAATGCTCTGAAAACAGTGTCCAGATGAAGAAGTTATGGCTTTTTGAAGAAAAGTTGTTGAAAACACCGACAAACCATGTGAATGTTGGGAAGTGAATGATAATGTTATATTTAAAAAATATTCCCCCCTTCCAAACTTAATCTAATTAGCTCACTTTAAAAAAAAAAATTTATTTTATGTGACCCACTTTTATAAATAAGTGAAAGCCACTTTTACAATGGTACTTTATGATCTATCCACCAAATTATAACTTAAATAAAAGATAAAGTGACTTTAGAATTATAAGTGACTCACTTTTTATAATGGGTGAGAATACTTTTACATAAAGTAACTTTAAAACATAAGCTACGCGTGCTTTTTGAAAAATTAACTCAATAAAAAGAAAGACTTGAACCCAAGACCTCTATTCTCATAAAGTAACTTTGGACCAAGTGGGCTAATTTAAAAGGTTAGTAATTTTTGAAAAAGAGGAAGGGTTTTTTTTTTTGCTCACTGAAGTTTTTGAGCATGTGCTTACTTGAAAAACCATTTTTTTGCCTGCAAAACAAAAAAACAATCACACAAACCAAAATGAACACGCAAAAAAATCCAAGCCTTACAACTTAAAGTTAGATTTGGCTAGAAACTATATATTTTGCCTCAATGTTTCTGGTTTTCCGAGATCACACTAAGGCGCAACGTAAAAGAGCACATGCATGAGAAAAATACTTTCTTTCTGTTTCTAATTTTCCCAAATCACAAATAGTCGCAAATAAAAAAGCATACATAGAAATGAAAGGTATAAATCTGGTAATAAAAAAAATATAGAGGACTATAAACTGAAATAAATAGAGAGATAAATAACTATAACTGCAAATAAAGACTATATACCTCCAGATCTTAAAAATGATGTAGCTAGGGCTACCGGAAACCTTTTCACATGAAATGAAAGGGGTTCCTCATTGGGTCATATGCTCCTAACACAATAGAGCAGTCGTCTCAGCCTGAAAGTGGTTAGAAACTATAGATCTAGGAAATGACAGTTGAATGCAGTTGTACCGGCTTTAGATTTGGATCACCAACGGATGCGGCCCTCAAATAGCTCTAATACCATGTAGGAATTTACATGGTAAGTTCCTTATATAGAACATCAAAGGACATCACTCACAAACAGATCATAGATCAGTACACTGGTATTCTAAACGTGGTTAAAACCGTCAAAGAGGGAAACAATCAACCACTTGAGACAATGTGGCCACTTCAGGCAATTTATTAATGTAAAAGAAAGAAAATTTAGATAAGCTTCTCTCATGAATGGTGACCTAACAAATTACCCTCCATGCTCTTTAAATAGAGATCATGGACCAATTGGGTGATAAGCCACGGATCAAGTGTTGGTAATACCAAGGAGAGAATGAATTGTCAGATCGCTTCATGTCTAGAACATATAGTGACCGTCAGATTGTAAGTTACAAAAAGTACATACTAAAGAAACAAAATTTACCTAACTATACACTAGACCAAGTTGTTCTTAATTATTTCCTGTGTCGGAATATCCTAACATTAGCAATGACACAAGAAAAGTTAAAGCTCTCTTTGTTAATATAATTTTTTTGTCAATTGAATGGATATTTGATTTTGGAGCAACCTATCACATAGATGCACATAAGAATTGGTTTGCTTCCATTACTTTATTGCACCTAGAGGTGCTCTCCCACCTAATATGGAAGAGATTTTGTAATGTCTTGTCCTGTTATGTAATGTAATGCTATGTTTGTTTTCTTCCACTAATTTATTGCACCTAAAGGTGCTCTCCAACCTAATATGGAAGATATGTTGTAATGTTTTGTCCTGTTATGTAATGTAATTCTATGTATTATCGATTCGATAATTAAAATTATAAAAATAAAATTATAAGTATAATTAATAATTATAATTTATGTTGATTTGGTCAAGTTATTTAAATAATAAAATTTAAAAAAAAAAAATAATTAGCTCCAATTTCTTATTATGAAATTTATATCATTTTTGAATTTATATAAATTTTTATTAATTCACTTTTGAATTTATATAAATTTTTATTAATTTTTGTTGGGTAGTTTAAGTAAACTTTGCTCGGTCAAGTTACTAGCAGCGTTTTTTGAGCTCCAACTTTATGACAGCCCATGGTATTCATGTGGAATATAACCTATTTAAAGGGTAATACTCCAAGTAAATGTGTCCTTTGGTGCCATTGGGTGAAAAATCAAAATTTGTAATTGTTGTTTTGTGTTTCGGTGGGTAATCTTTTAGAAATTACTATAATAATTGTTTCCATATCATATATTTAAATATGGAATTATATCATTTTAGCTTTACACTTTATTTATAGAAATTAAACCAAACTAGATCCATTTTAACCCCTGATATATCAAGCGCTGAGAAGAATCAAATCTCTCAAGGTGCAAACCTTTCCTCAAGCTTTGCACTTAAAAAAAAGCTTTGCACGTCAAGAGATTTGAACCCTCTCGATGCTTAATAGGTATGAAATTAATATGGATATAGGATGGTGCAATCCAATTCATATTTTTATGGGCTACTGTTCACCTTTGGTTTTCATGGGAAAGGTGCCATTAAGGTTCCATCAACAATGTTTTATATGTTCCTAATATTTCAACTATTGTTTTCTCAATTTATCAAATTGAAAATGTTGGTTCAAGGAAAACATTCTTGTTTATTCCCCATTCTATTGTTGATAATGAAATTAAGGATCTTTCATAGATTTTTCAATAGGGAAAGTGTATCATGATGCATGCTCATATTCATTTTCTAATTTTATGCCAGAGTCCCATAACAATGTATCACTTTCTCACTATATTGAGTTAAGTAAATGATGGAATGAGTGATGTGGTCACTTAAACTATTACTATCTTCAACAACTAAGTATATTCATTAATCTTCCACCGATATCCATTTTGTAGATTTTTACTGTAGATTCAACAACTTATGTGATATGCTAAAACACAAGATAAGGATCTACTCTACTCTTCAACGGAAACTAAAATTGATCGATGAAAACAATAAGATCAAAGGAAGAATATCAATCACACATAATACAATATTTCTCTAGGGAAAGAAATTGTTCAAAACCCTAACTATTTATATTGCATGAACCAGAAGATCTGAGAATAAAATACAATGCTTGTTCATCCTGAACGATTATTGCACTAGTACAATCTATCTCTCTCCTAGGCTAGCCTCACTATGGCCAACACTTAGCCAATTTAATAGCCTTCCAAGCCCCTACTTCCTTGATAAATCCCTAAGGGAATTAGCCTCTATTTAATGTGAAAATTCTCTCTCCATAATTGTGCAATCCATGTAGAAACTCCCACTGTAGATCAACGGATTATGCAATAGACTAAAGCAAAATACAAGATCTACTTCTACAACAAACTCTGTGGAAGCTTAATCGAATTGAGCAAGATCAATGAGAAATCAATCACACATAACACAAAAGAATTAACTCAGGGAAAGCCTCAACTAAAACCCCAATCTCTGTATTATCATACAAGTGGAAATCTTGTTCAAGTTACAAAAAGAATCAAATCTCAAGCTATCCTGATCTCTCTACAATCAAACAATACTGCTCATAGACAGTCAAAGGCTCTCACAACCTTCTCCTCTACCCTCCAAGCCTCATATTTCCTTGCGCAGTTTTTCCTGAGGTCTAGTGCTTCTGCTTGTGTGAATTCCCACCTCACACTGCTCACTTGTGTTGGCATTATGACACAGATTTGGCACTATGACACAGGTGTTGTCCTTGATGGCAACTCACTCAGATGACAGATCACAATTCAGACTCACAGAATGAAGAAAGAGAGGTATACACAGGTTCCCCATTGACCAAGCTGCATGTACACACGGGTTCGCAGACCAAAAGGCGTGTATAGCGTACACACACACTTTCACGAAAGGAAAGGTGTGCGCATGTTGGAAAACTTATTTTTGGTCAGTGCTATTTGGTCCATGGTATTTTGATCCATGGTATTAGTCCCAGGTATCTTGTCTGAAGTGTTGACCCCAGGTATTTGGTCCAAGGTATTGGTTCGAAGTGGTTTTGGTCCATGGTATTGCGTAAGGCCTAAGACTATAAAAGGAGGAGAAGATCATTAGGCCAAGTCACTCAAGTATTGAATATCTAATGAAGTGAAAGATCTGGCATACAAGTTATTGGGTTATGGTGCATAGCTAGATCCGGATCATGGATGAACCTCAACGTTTAATGAAGATCTATTGATGGGTCAAGATCTTAAGGCTTGAAGTAAAGTTTATGTGGTTTGATCTTGAACATTCTAGATCTGAATACTGACGCATGTTTTTACTATGTAAATGTGATGATCTGGGTATGAATGAAGTCTAAAATAATTGTGATGCTTTAAATTAGCATTTATAGATCTGTAGGCAGGTTGGCCTTGGTAAAACAATGTATACACGTTGGTCCAGCATACAAAAGTCGCATATATGCAGGTTCCCTTTGATAAAAGTGCGTATGCACGCCGGTTCAACACAACAAAGAGGCGTATACATTATAAGATTTGATATTGATGTTGGGTCTAGTTGTTATTGCATAGTTCTGTGTTCTGCTCTACGTTCTGGTGACTGCATTTTGATGATAGGGTTTCAGTGATTCAGTATTGGGTGATTCAAAGATTGATGATGCAGATGTGGTTGATGGTTGTATTACAATGATGATTGATTTTGTGCTTTGCTGTTATTGATGGATCTAGTCTGAAAATTCATGAAATGTGGTCCTTGGAAGAAAAGAGAAGGTTGTAGCCTTCTGTAGGTCGGCGCCTACGTACTAGTAAACACATCAGCTAGTACAAGAACTAGGGGGTTGTAGCTCCCTTCCAGTAGAAGCTGGAAAACAAGAGAAGGTTGTAGCCTTCTACATGTAGAGGCCTGCATACTGGTATAAGACTACACCAGTACAAAAATTGTAAAAAGAAGTTTCTAGTTTAAAAAGAACATAGAGACGATTGCAGTAGGTGGTTTTCACCCACATTGGGTTTCCACCTTATATCTTGTGTTCTTGTGTGTGATTATCTGTTCTGGTTTTATTGCACCTGTTTACTGTTTATATGGTTCTAATGCATTGATTAAAGATCAACATATGAAGAATTAACTGAATCTTAAGTCTGCAGGATATACGCTAGTTGCCTTAACCACAGTTGTGTATACACGCAAGTTTAATTAACTAAAGTAGCGTATATGAATGAGATTATGGAAATGAAAAATTATTGACTTGCTAATCCTGATTCACCCCCCCTCTCAGTATTATTTCCAATAGCTTGGCTCAGAAATCATTGCACAAACCTAAAGGAGATAATTCCTTCTACATGGATGAGTTTCCTATATAGGAAAAATCCTCCAACTGATAGTACACTGTCCCATCATCTGATCTCAACTGGGTCTCTGATTGAACTGACATGCATGAGTTATTTATGAGAGAATATTCAGTTATCTGGAGAGCAGTAATTACATGCATGCAAGCATTAACTAACTGAACTCACAATTAATTCAACAAACTGTTTGAATTAATCTAACTGGACTTGTCTCAATTAACTGAGCCAAATAATTACAACTCATCCTTATCTCTTTAATTGATGGATAAATTCCTCAATCAATGGAGAAACTGTTGCATGTCCCCACATAGACTTCATGTTTGATTTTCTACAACTAATTAACTCAAAATGAATTAATTAATTATTTTACAAACAACTGCTAAGATCAAATTCGAATTTTACTTCTCTATTTTAGTTTAGGGACTAACTAAAATAGGAATCCATCTCGAAATGATATTTTTAGCAATGCTATTTTTAGCACTTCCATTTTTCATTCCTTGTTGCTATGTCCAACACTGGTACCTGAACTGCTATTTATAGCAGTGTTATTTTTAACACTTCTATTTTTAACATTTCTTGTTGCCATTTTCAACACTCCCACTCAACAAGAATGGCATTCAACTCAAACTCGATCCTGAACCTTTGGAATGTTCTACATGCAACACTTCTTCCAAGTGTTGTTACTCTAGCAACTCTAGAAACAAAAAAAATCTCCCAACTGACCTCCCTATTGGGCTAGAAACATCCTCTGATGCTGA
The DNA here is from genome assembly GCA_000404065.3 of Pinus taeda. Lineage (NCBI taxonomy): Eukaryota > Viridiplantae > Streptophyta > Pinopsida > Pinales > Pinaceae > Pinus > Pinus taeda. Next base: position 278,793 of record APFE030488845.1, read on the forward strand.
AGCTTCCTCTACCGCTGACAAGTGCTCCCTCTGTGACCTCTAAGCTGCTACAACACTCCATGCATCTCGCACCATTGCACACCTCTCTGTGCTGTCCTGCACTGGTGCAACACTCTTGTGCCTCTTGCATGGTTGCAGCCTGCTAGCTCTGCACTGTCTTGGGATTCCTGCACTGTAGCTCTCTTTGCCACTCCATCCACATCTGCCTCTACCCACTCAGCCAGTCCTTCTACTCCTCATTGGGGCTCCCATAGCAAGGTCTAATAAAAGAGGTTGGGTACCTCAATGATCCTGCCCCTATTCTAACCTTCTTGGGACTGTCACTCCACATCACCCGACCTCTGACTTGGAGGTATGGATGCATGTGATCCATCTACCCACTTGGCTTGAAATTTCCCCTTACTGGAAGTCTCTGCATGAGTAGATCTCTCTACTCAATCTCCTCTCGGCTTCTCTAGTTGTGGTTGCTCCACAACCTCCTGAAGCTGCTTCACCAATTGTAGCTCCTCCACAATTGTGTGAGACTTCTTCTGGCGTTGCATGTTGAGAGGTAATTTACTCTCCCTCTCAACCACCAAGTCTCCATCAGTTTCCTTGCTCTTCAAGGCTTTGCATGCATCTTGAACCTCAAGAGCATACAGGTTCTTGAAACGTGAACCAATCTGCTTCACCTGTCTTGTGGTGATGTGTAGAAGGAAAACCTTTCCCTTACTGAAGACTACATCATAGCCCTTGTCTTCCAGCATGGTGATCAACACCAAATTTTTCCTCAATCTTGGTACATACTTGACATTGGTTAAGGTAATGCGAGATCCATGCTCCCTCTGAAAAACAACCATGCCTACACCTGAGACACCATAATTTTCATCATTACCCATCGCTATGAGTATCTGGAGATCTTTCTCCTCCAAGGTACTGAACAAACTCTTGTCACCGGTCATGTAGAAAGAAGCTCCACTATAAAGAAACCAACCACTTCCCACCATGGATGAAACCATGCATGTGAAAAGTGTGAAATCCAACTTGAACTGTGAGGCCAGTGCCTCACCCTCTGATCCTTCCACGGAGCCCTTCTTGGATTTCCTCAGTGGACAATTTGTAGCAAAATGGCCCACCTCATGACAACGAAAGCATCACACTTTTGATTTTTCAAACTTCTTCCCACCATGGGAAGAACTCGATTTGGGATGAGAATCCTTCTCCTTCCCTTTCTTTGCCTTACTCGCTAAGGCACAATTTTCTTCATCCTCCTTGGATGAAGAACCATCTCTAGTGCTTCTTCTTATCTCCTCTTGCATAAGATCCAACCAAAGTCGTTCCCAATTTGTCAGTTTCTCTCTTCCATTTACCGAGTCTTGGAAGCTATGCCAGCTCTTAGGAAGACCGAGGAGTGCAAGACTCACCATGTCATCATCAGCGGTCGTGATCCCTACACTTCCAAGCTCATCCTTGCAGGTGGTGAGCTTGTTCAGATATGTAGAGATCGTGTTTCCCTTTACACACTTGATCTTCCGAAGCTTGTCTTTCAGCACTAGCTTCCTCTGATCGCTGATATTCTAATATAGATCTTTCAATGTTTTCCACATCGAAAATGGTGTCTCCTTCCCATGGAGGCTCGAGACAATGTGGTCTCGAACTCCCTCCAGGAGGATTCTCCTTGCTCTAGCCACACATTTCTTCCATTTTGCCAATTGAGTAGCATCAGTCAGCTTGGGGACTTCTTGATCAATGAAGTCCTTTAGACCATTATCCTCTAATACTGCTTCCATGCGATCCTTCCAGGCTATATAATTTGAGCTGCCATCAAGGGCATACTCGAGTCTTAAACCACTGAATGCCATTGGTGAAATTGAGATGTGATAAGAACTCGATTTATATATTTAGGAACCACAAACTCCGAACTACTCCCTTTTTGTATACTGTTCTTCTCCTTTGATCACCATTGCTCTGATACCATGTAGAAATTCCCACTGTAGATCAACAGATTATGCAATAGACTAAAGCAAAATACAATATCTACTTCTACAACAAACTTTGCAGAAGCTTAATCAAATTGAGCAAGATCAATGAGAACACATATAACTGAGAATGATAAATCATCCACACATAACACAAAAGAATTAACCCAGGGAAAGCCTCAGCTAAAAACCCCAATCTCTGTATTATCATACAAGTGGAAATATTGTTCAAGTTACAAAAAGAATTAGCTCTCAAGCTATCTTGCTCTCTCTGTAATCAAACAACACTGCTCATAGACAGTCAAAGGCTCTCACAACCTTCTCCTTTGCCCTCCAAGCCTCCTATTTCCTTGTGCAGTTTTTCCTGGGGTCCAATGCTTCCACTTGTGTGAATTCCCACCTCACATTACTCACTTAGCTCATAAATCACTACACAAACCTGAAGGAGATAATTCCTTTTGCATGGATGAGTTTCCTATATAGGAAAAATCCTCCAACTGATAGTACAATGTCCCATCATCTGATCTCAACTGGGTCTCTGACTAAACTGACATGCATGAGTTATTTATGAGAGAATATTCAGTTATCTAAAGAGCAACATTTACATGCATGCAAGCATTAACTAACTGAACTCACAGTTAATTCAACAAACTATTTGAATTAATCTAACTCGACTTGACTCAATTAACTGAGCCAACTAATTACAACTCATCCTTATCTCTTTAACTAATGGATAAATTCATCAATCAATGGAGAAACTGTTGCATGTCCCCACATAGACTTCATGTTTGATTTTCTACAACTAATTAACTCAAGATGAATTAATTAATTATTTTACAAACAGCTACTAAGATCAAATTCGAATTTTACTTCTCTATTTTAGTTCAGGGACTAACTAAAATAGGAATCCATCCCGAAATGCTATTTTATATCAATTCTATTTTTAGCATTTCCATTTTTCATTCCTTGTTTCTATGTCCAACACGGGTACCCAAACTGCTATTTATAGCAGTGCTATTTTTAGCACTTCTATTTTTAACATTTCTTATTTCCATTTTCAATAATCCAAATGTAGGTCCTCAATTGATTGCATGCACCATCTGTACAACTTGGAAGATTATACAAGTGATAGTACATTGTCCATGAACTCTAATCTCAATTGGGTCTTCCTACGAAGTGACATCTATGAGTTATTTAAGAGTGAATCTTTAGTTAATTGGTGTGGTACTGGTGATGCACTGGTGCACTACTCCACTACGAGATCTCTACTAGTTCCTCCAACATTTAGAACTAGTTTAACAGACTAAAACTCAGTCAGACTGAGTTATCTAGTTAGAACTAAAAGGAACTTAACCTAGGCCCCTAAAATTTAGGGATCACTCTACATGACTCTAGATAGATTTCCAACTCGAATTTCCTAAGTCAATTAAGTCAATTTAAGTTAATTAACTATTACAAATTGCTATGATAATAGAATTTCGATTTAATTCACAATTTAATTCAAGGACAAATTAAATTGGAATTTCTAGGAGTTATTTTTAACATTTCTTGTTGTTATTTTCAACGCTCTCCCTCAACAAGAAAGGAATTCAACTCTATCTTAATCTGGTACCTTTGGAATATTCTGCACACAATACTTGTCACTATTGTTGTTGCTACTACAACATCTACAACCAAAAAAATCCAACATGAATCAATATGATGCATTTTCCACCAAAGTCTCTAACTGCTACTAGCTACTGCATTGTCTACTGAAAACTATGTGTTGTTGTTGAAATTGCACTGTGCCATCTGCACTGCTTCCAACTATGCTTTATGCCACCTAGTATCCGATTACTAATAGTCTTTGCCTTTGTCACTCTGACATTTGGCTGCATGAACTTCCACTGATCCATCCTCCTACTTTGCACTATGGGCTCCCGTAGCAAGGTAATGATCCATGAGACAAAAAAAACTGAATGGACCCTGCCCAAATTTCTGCACTCTTGGTACCATTACTTCACATTTCCCCACGTCTCACCTGGAGGTATGGCTGCATGTGCTCCCTCTGCCCACTTGGCTCAAAATCCCCCCTACTAGAGGTCTCTACTTGAGTGGATGTTTCCACTCGGTCTCCTCTCTGATTCTTGAATTGTGGTTGTTCCACAACTTTCGGAGGATGCTTCTTCTCTACTTGAGTGGATCTCTCCACTTTGTCTCCTCTCTGCTTCTCTAATTGTGGCTGCTCCACAACTTTCTGAGACTGCTTCTGAGGCTGCATGTTTAGAGGTAATTCATGCTCCCTCTCAACCACTAAGTCTCTAACCTTTTCCTTGCTCCTCAAGGCTTTGTATGCATCTTCGACCTTGAGAGAGTATAGGTTCTTGACTCACACACTAATCTATTTCACCTGTCCTATAGTGATGCGTCTGAGGAAAACCTTTCCCTTACTAAAAATCACATCATAGCCATGGTCTTCCAATAACGCAATGAAAACAATATTCTTCTTTAGCCCTAAAACATACATCACATATGTGATTCTGAGAGGGGAGCTAGACTCCGTTTGAAAGGTAACTATACTGATCCCAATAGTGTTATACCTCCCGCCATCTCCAAAGTCTATGTTATTCTTGAGGTCTTTCTCCTTCAAGTCACTCAAGAGATCTTTATTCCCCATCATATGGAACGAGGCACCACTATCGAGATACCACATGCTTCCCATTATAGTGCTAGCCATGCATGCAATTAGAGTGAAATCAAGTTTGAATTGTGAATCTAGAGCTTCACCTACTGCTACAATTGCATGCTCCTTCTTGCTTGCTTTCTTCTTTGGGAAATTTGTGGAATGGTGCCCGTACTCGTGACAGTGAAAACACTTGACTTTCGCCAAGTCCTTCTTCTTGTCACCCACCTCACCTTGGGACTTATTTCTCTTCACTTTCTTTTCTCTGCTCACTAATGCAAAGTCCTCTTCAAATTCTTTGGAAGAGGTCCCATCTCTGGTGTTCTATTGAATCTCTTCACGTACCAAATCTGACCATAGCCATTCCCAATATGGTAGCTTCTCCCTCCCATTAATAGAGTCTTGGTAACTAAGCAAGCTCTTGAAAAGTCCTAGAAGAGCTAGGCTCACCATATCGTCTTCGGAAATAATAATATTGACACTTTCAAGCTCATCCTGACAATGGGTGAACTTGGTCAAGTAATTCAGAATTGAGTCGCCCTTCTCCATCTTGATCTTTCTGAGTTTGTCCTTTAGTACCAACTTCTTATGGTCACTGTTATTCTTAAAGAGGTCCATCAATGCCTTCCACATTGAGTATGGAGTATCCTTGTCATGGAGACTCAAGAAAATGTGGTCTTGAACTCCTTCTAAGATAATTCTTCTCGCTTTTTCCACACACATTCTCCATTCAACCAGATCTTTAGCATCCAATGTTAGAGGCTTAGGAATGTCATGATCTATGAATTACTTAAGGCCATTGTCTTCCAGAATTGCCTCCATCATGTCCTTCCAAGCTATGTAATTCAAGCTTCCCTCCAAGGCATATTCAAGTTACAAATCGTAGAATGACATATTGCTACTCTGAAGTATGAAATTGCACATTCGATTTTCACTTGCACAACAAACTTGAATTATCCTTTTCTATACTGTCTTCAGGTCCAATACCATGTAGAAATTTCTACAAATCTAGCTCTGATACCATGTATAAATTTCTACAAATCTAGCTCCAATACCATGTAGATTTTTATTGTAGATTCAACAACTTATGTGATATGCTAAAACACAAGACACGAATCTACTCTACTCTTCAGTGGAAACTAAAATTGATTGATGAAAACAATAAGCATAAAAGGAAGAATATCAATCACACATAACACAATATTTCTCTAGGGAAAACAACTGCTTAAAACCATGACTTTCTATATTGCATTAACCAGAACATCTGAGAAGAAAATACAATGCTTGTTCGTCCTGATCAATTCTTGCACTAGTACAATCTATCTCTCTCCTTCCTTGGTTCACTCTAGCCAAAACTTCGCAAATTTACTAGCCTTCCAATCCCCTACTTTCTTGCGCAATACCTAAGGGAATTAGCCTCTATTTAATGTGAAAAGTCCATCTCCATAACTACACAATCCAAACATAGGTCCTTAACTGATTGCATGCACGATATGTACAACTCAGAAAATCATACAACTGATAGTACATTATCCCTGAACTCTAATGTTAATTGGGTCTTCCTTTGAACTGAAATGCATAAGTTATTTATGAGTGAATCTTTAGTTAATTAGTGTGGTACTGGTAATGCATTGGTGCACTACTCCACTAATAGATCTCTACCAGTTCCTCCAATAGTTAGAACTAGTTTAACTGACTATAACTCAGTTAGAATGTGTTATCTAATTACAACTCAAAAGAACTCAACCTGGGCCCCTAAAATTTAGGGATCACTCTACATGACTCTAGATAGACTTACAAATTGAATTTCCTAAGTCAATTAAGTCAATTTAACTTAGTTAACTATTACAAGTTGCTAGGAGAATAGAATTTTGATTTAATTCACAATTTAATTCAAGGACAAATTAAATTGGAAATTCTAGATGTTATTTTTAACATTTCTTATTGTTATTTTCAACACTTTCTCTCAACAAGAAAGGAATTCAACTCTACCCTGATATGGTACCTTTGGATGTTCTACATGCAAAATTTGTCACTATTCTTGTTGCTACCACAACATCTGCAACCAAAAAACATAAAACTTGATTCAATATGATGCATCTGTCACCAAAGTATCTAAATTCTACTAGATATTGCACTATTTACTAAAAACTCTGCATTGTTGTTAACTTTGCACTTTGTCATCTGCACTGTTGCCAACTCTGCTCTGCACTCCCTAGTATCTGACTGCTGCTAGTCTCTGCCTCCGTCGCTCTAACATTTGTCTCCATCAACTGCCACTGATCCATCCTTCTATTGTGCATTGTGGGCTCCCATAGCAAGATAATGATCCATGAGACAAACCATGTCAATAGACCCTGCCAAAATTTATGCACTTTTGGGACTATTACTTCACATCGCCCCACTTCTCACCTGGAGGTATGGTTGCATGTGCTCCCTCTTCCCACTTCGATCGAAATTCCCCTCGACTGGAGATCTCTTCTTGAGTGGATGTCTCCACTAAGTCTCCTCTTTGCTTCTCTAATTGTGGTTGCTCCAAAACTTTCTAAGGCTACTTCTTCTCTGCTTGAGTGGATCTCTCCACTTGGTCTCCTCTCTACTTCTCTAATTGTGGCTACTCCACAAATTTCTGAAAGTGCTTCTAAAGCTACTTTTGGGGTTGCATGTTGAGAGGTAGTTCAAGCTCCCTCTCAACCATGAAGTCTCTAACCTTTTCCTTTGCTCCTTAAGGCTTTGTATGCATCTTCAACCTCGAGAGCATACACGTTCTTGACTCGTACACCGATCTATTTCACCTGTCCAAACTTCCCCTTGCTAAAAATGACATCATAGCCATGGTCTTCCAATACTGTGATAGAAAAAATATTCTTATTTAGTCCTGGAACATACATCACATCTGTGATTCTGAGAGTGGAGCCAGACTCCCTCTAAAAGGTAACTCTATCGATCCCGATAACACTATACCTCCTGTTATCTCCGATCTCTATGTTCTACTTGAGGTCTTTCTCCTCAAAGTCAGTAAAGAGATCTTTATTCCTCGTCATATGGAATGAGGTAACACTTTCAAGATACTACATGCTTCCCAGTACAGTGTTGGCCATGCATGCAATGAAAGTGAAATCAAGTTCAAATTTTTAAGATAGAGCTTCACCTGTTGCTGCAACTATATGGTCCTTCTTGCTTTATTTCTTCTATGGGAAATTCGTGGCATAGTGCCCATACTCGTGACATTCCAAACACTTGAATTTAAACAAGTCCTTCTTCTTGCCATCTGCCTCGACTCTTGCATTTATTTTATTTTTCTCACAAATGTTAAGTCCTCCTCCACTTCTTTGGAATAGGTCCCAACTCTAGTATTCTGTTGAATATCTTCCTCTACCAAATCCAACCACAGTCATTCCTAATCTGGTAGCTTCTCCCTCTCATTAACAGAGTCTTGGTAATTATGACAACTCTTGGGAAGTCCTAGAAGATCTAGGCTCACCATATCGTCTTCGGAAACAATAATCCCATCACTTCCAAGCTCATCCCAATAAATGGTGATCTTGGTCAAGTAATTTAGAATTGAGTCGCCCTTATCCATCTTGATCTTTCTGAGTTTTTCATTCAGTGCAAACTTCCTATGGTCACTGTTATTCTAAAACAGGTCCATTAATGCCTTCCACATTGAGTATGTAGTATCCATGTCATGCAAACTCTAGACAATGTGGTCTCAAACTCCTTCCAGGATAATCCTTCTCACTTTTGCCACACACTTTCTCCATTTTGTTAGATCTTTAGCATCAAATGTTGGAGGCTTAGGAATTTCATGATCTATGAATTCCTTGAGCCCATTATCTTCCATCACTGCCTCCATCCTATCTTTCCAAGCTATATAATTCGAGTAACCCTCCAAGGCACACTCAAGTCACAAATCGTAGAATGACATATTGCTGCTCTGAATTATGGACTTGCAAATTTGATTTTCACTTGCAAAACAAACTCCAATCATCCTCTTCTATATTGTCTTCAACTCCAATACAATGTAGAAATTTCTACAAATCTAGCTCTGATACCATGTAGATTTTTACTGTAGATTCAACAGCTTATATGATATGCTAAAACACAAGACACGAATCTACTCTACTCTTCAATTGAACCTCAAATTGATGGATGAAAATAATAAGTGCAAAAGGAAGAATATCAATTGCACATAACACAATATTCCTCTCGGGAAAGAAACTTTCTCAAAACCCTGACTATCTATATTGCATTAACCAAAATATTTGAGAAGAAAATACAATGCTTGTTCCTCCTGAACAATTCTTTTATTAGTACAATCTATCTCTCCTTCCTAGGCTCACTTTGGAAAACACTTAGCCAATTTACTAGTCTTCCAAGCCCCTACGTCCTTGCACAATCCCTAAGGGTATTAGCCTCTATTTAATGTGAAAATTCCCTCTCCATAATTGTGCAATCCAAACATATGCCCTCAACTGATTGTATGCACCATCTGTACAACGTGGAAAGTTATACAACTAATAGTACACTATCGTTGAAATCTAATCTCAATTGCATCTTCCTCTAAAATGACATGCATGAGTTATTGATGAGTGAATCTTCAGTTAGCTGGTGTAGTACTAGTGATGCACTGGTGCACTACTCCACTACTAGACCTCTACTAGTCCCTCCAACAGTTAGAACTAGTTTAACTGACTATAACTCAGTCAGACTGAGTTATCTAATTACCACTAAAAAAAACTCAACCCGGGCCCCTAAAATTTAGGATAACTCTACATGACTCTATATAGACTTCCAACTTGAATTTCCTAAGTCAATTTAACTTAATTAACTATTAAAAGTTGTTATGAGAATATAATTTCGATTTAATTCACAATTTAATTCAAGGAAAAATTAAATTGGAATTTCTAGAAGCTATTTTTAACACTACTTGTTGTTATTTTCAACACACTCTCTCAACAAGAAAGGAATTCAACTCTATCCTGATCTGGTACCTTTGGAATGTTCTCCATGTAACGCTTGTCACCGATTTTGTTTCTACTACAACATATGCAACCAAAAAGCATGCAATCTGAATTAGTATGATGCATCTGTCACCAACGTCTTTGACTGCTACTAGCTACTTCACCATCTACTAAAAAATTTGTGCTTTTGTTGACTTTTCACTACTGCTAAATCTTCTCTCCGCTCCCTAGTATCTAACTTCTACTAGTCTCTTCCTCTATCACTATGACATCTAGTTGCATCAACCACCACTAATCCATCCTGCTACTATACACTATGGGCTCTTGTAGCAAGGTAGTGATCCATGAGAGAAACCATCTCAATGGACCCTGCAAAAATTTCTACTCTCTTAAGAGTCTTACTTCACATCGCCCCACCTCTCACCTAGAGGTATGGATGCATGTGCTCCCTCTACCCACTTGGCTTGGAATTTCCCCCTACTGGAGGTATCTGCTTGAGTGGATGTCTCCACGCAGTATCCTCTTTGCTTCTCCAATTGTGGTTTCTCCACAACTTTCTGAGGCTGCTTCTTCTCTTCTTGAGTGGATCTCTCCACTCGCTCTCCTCTTTGCTTCTCTAATTGTGGTTTCACCACAAATTTCTGAGACTACTTTTGAGGCTTCTTCTAGGGCTGCATGTTGAGTGGTAATTCATGCTCCCTCTCAACCACTAAGTCTCTAACCTTTTCCTTGCTCCTCAAGGCTTTGTATGCCTCTTCGACCTTGAGAGAGTATAGGTTCTCGACTCGCACACTAATCTATTTCACCTGTCCTATGGTGGTGTGTATGAGGAAAACCTTTCCCTTACTAAAAATCACATCATAGCCACAGCCTTCCAATACCGTAACCGAAACAAGATTCTTCTTTACTCTTGGAACATACATCACATTTGTGATTCTGAGAGGGGATCCAAACTCCCTTTGAAAGGTAACTATAGTGATCTTAGTAATGCTATACGTCCCATCATCTCCAAACTCTATATTCTGCTTAAGTCCTCAAAGTCGCTGAAGAGATCTTAATTTCCCATCACATGGAATGAGGCACTGTTGTCGAGATACCACACGCTTCCCATTATAGTGTTGGCCATGCATGCAATGAGAGTGAAATCAAGTTCGAATTGTGAAGCTAGAGTTTCACCTGTTGTTGTAACTACATGCTCCTTCTTGCTTTCTTTATTTTGTGGACAATTTGTGGCATAGTGCCCGTACGCATGACAATGAAAACACTTGACTTTCGATCAGTCCTTCTTCTTTCCACCTGCCTCATGTTGGGACTTATTTCCATTGGATTTCTTTTCCTTTCACACTAATGCAAAGTTCTCTTCCACTTCTTTGGAAGAGGTCGCATCTCTGGTGTTTCACCGAATCTCTTCCTATACCAAATCCGACCACAAACATTCTCAATTTGTTAGCTTCTCTCTCCCATTAACAGAGTCCTAGTAACTATGCCATCTCTTGGGAAGTCCTAGAAAAGCTAGGCTCACCATATCATGTTCGGCAACAGTAATCCCAACGCTTCCAATCTCATCCTGGCAATGGGTGAACTTGGTCAAGTAATTCTGAATTGAGTCACCCTTCTCCATCTTGATCTTTCTAAGTTTGTCCTTCAGTGCCAACTTCCTATGGCAACTATTATTCTGAAATAGGTCCATCGATGCCTTCCACATTGAGTATTGAGTATCCTTGTCATGGAGACTTGAGACAATGTGGTCTCGAACTCCTTCCAAGATAATCCTTCTTGCTTTTGCCACACACTTTCTCCATTAAGCCAAACCTTTAGCATCCAATAATGGAGGCTTATGAATGTTATGACATATGAATTCCCTGAAGCCATTGTCTTCCATCACTGCCTCCATCCTGTCCTTCCAAGATATGTATTTCAAGATTCCCTCCAAGGCATACTCAAGTTGCAAATCGTAGAATCACATATTGCTACTATGAAGTATGAACTTGCAAATTTGATTTTCATCTGCAAAACAAAGTCGAATTATCCTCTTCTATACTTTCTTCAACTCCAATACCATGTAGAAATTTATACAAATCTAGCTCTGATACCATGTATAGTTTTTATAATAGATTCAACAACTTATGTGATATGCTAGAACACAAGACAAGAATCTACTGTACTCTTCAGTGGGAACTAGAATTGATCGATGAAAACAATATACGGAATAGGAAGGATATCAATCACACATAACACAATATTTTTCTGTGGAAGGAAACTACTCAAAACCTTGACCATCTATATTGCATTAACCAAAAGATTTGAGAAGAAAATACAATTCTTGTTCGTCATGAACAATTCCTGCACTAGTACAATTTATTTCTCTGCTTCCTACATTGAATCTGGTCAACACTTAGCCAATATACTAGCCTTCCAAGCCCCTAATTCCTTTTGCAATCCCTAAGGGAATTAACCTCTATTTAATATGAAAATTCCCTCTCCATAACTATGCAATCCAAATATAGGTCCTCAACTAATTTCATGCACCATCTGTGCAACTCAGAAAATTATACAACTGATAGTACACTATCCCTGAACTCTAATCTCAACTGGGTCTTCCTCTGAAATTACATGCATGAGTTATTGATGAGTGAATATTCAGTTAGCTGGTGTGGTACTGGTGGTGCACTGGTGCACTACTCCACTACTAGACCTCTACTAGTCCCCCAAACCGTTAGAAATAGTTTAATTGACTATAACTCAGTCAGAATGAGTTATCTAATTACAACATAACTCAACCTGGGCCCCTAAAATTTAGGGATCACTCTACATGACTTTGGATAGAATCCAAATTGAATTTTCTAAGTCAATTAAGTCAATTTAACTTAATTAACTATTACAAGTTTCCATTAGAATAGAATTTTGATTTAATTCACAATTTAATTCCATGAGAAATTAAATCAGAATTTCTAGATGTTATTTTTAACATTTCTTGTTTTTGTTTTCAACACATTTTTCATGGTGTCTATATCAAGTTTGTTTTGGGGAAGCATCCTCAATATTATTATAATAAAGGAAAACCTTAGGATAGCTTCCAAATATATTCAACTTGTTCATAATGATATTGCAAGCCATTTTCCTACCTTGTCTTTTCAAAGAACTAGTTACATTCATTGGTATCTACTCTAGATGTACTTGGGTTTATCTTTTATAGAAGAAAAATAAGGCTTTTGACACTTTTCTTGTAATCAAGGCCTTAGTTGAAAATAAATCTAGAAAGTTTATCAAACATTTATAGACAACTAATGACACTAACTATTTCGAAAACAAATTTGAATACTATTATTTCGTAGAAAGTATTTGGTTTTAATGTACTACAACCTACTATACATAAAAAAATGGTGTTTCTAAAGGGAATACTCATACTTTGAAGGAGATGGAAAATTGCATAATCTATTCTAGAGATATTGCTCCATAATTTTGGGTTGAAGCCATCAATTGTGCCAATTATGTTCAAAATTGCACAAATGACAAAGTCATCCAAGGGTAACCCTAGAAGACACTTGGAGTGGATGGAAACCTTCTGGTGGCCAATATAGATTCTTTGGGTGTAATATTTGGACCCATATCCCCAAAGAAAAGAGAAAGGCAATGTACATACAAAGTAAACCTTACATATTTGTTGGCTACATGAAAGATGTTAAAAGGTATAGATCATTCCATCCCAAGATAAGTAAATCAGTGGTAGGAGTGTTTGATTTGATGGTGATGCATGAGCATGAGGCTTAAAAGACAAAAGGCTTCGTATTATTCCAAAAATCCAAAAAAAGTTACAAGCAAAGGAGTGGGGTCCTTTAGCTATCAATTTTCAAAGCTTTCTAGATAGGATTTGGACTAGAATCTAGGATATAGATTATCGTGTAATGAATTCAAGTAGTTAGATGTAGTGGAAATTCTTGAGGAGAATATCATGCAGATTAGATAAGATTAGTTAGTTCGGTCCTTTGATTTAGGACCTGGTTGTTAATTGAAACAATACTTATGTAAGTTCTGAATCATAATAAGGAGATTTGGACTGATTTGACTTGTTTTTCCATACATAAGATTTAGTTGTAGAAATATCTCTCTGGGTCCTTTTGTGTAGATTTAGTCAATCCAAGAGGTGTTTCATTCCTCTGTAATATCACTGTGTTTTGTTGAATTTCTTGTTTAATTCTAAAAGTTTCAAGTATTGTGTAATCGAGTTAATCTCTTTTTGCGTGTATTAACAATTGTGGGGTTTGAAGCTATACGGGTTCCTTCATCGGGCTTGAAGGACTGCATTCATCCTTAGCCGTTGATCTTAATTTCAATGCCTTATGATTAGTCCACAATGAGGTTAGTCTAGTGTTAACTTGTGGTTTATTAGAAGTCCCGCAAGCCGGAAGATCCAGTGGCCATTGTTATCTGACGGATATTGAGCTAAAGAAATAGGCAGATGGTAACTATTGAACCGGACTCAACACTTATTATATCATAGTCTATAAACCCCATTAGGCCCGTCCTAAGGAATTAAACATGCAAAAAAATCTAGACCCAAATTTCTATAGGCTGAGTGTTTATAAACCTTGTCGGGTCCATGTGGTCAGTTAAAAGTCACGCATATTGTCAAGCGACGATACGGTGACCGCTGAACCACTCAAATTGCCGACCGTTCGATCAACCTCGCATCACTTTAGACAAAAGTAAGTAAACCTTGCCTAATAGTCTTGCAATTGCAATTTTACGATGCTTTTAATAGTTTTTTAAGGCTCATCCTTTTGGGGAAATTTTAAGCGGTTCCACTAGGTTAGTGGAATAGATAAATTTAGAGATATATGAGCGATACTCCACGGGAAGTTGAAGAAGGGGTCCAACCTGAATTAGAAGAAATTGTATATGGTTTTGAACATTTTTCAATAACTCCTGCACCACAACCACCATTTGTGGTATCAGAGACACTTAAAGACACTGAATAAGATCTTAGGGGTCAGAGGAAAAAATCCACTATGGCTATAGAGTTGGAAGAGGACGTGGTAGAAGAGGAAGGCCTGTTGCAAATGCTGAAGTGATGGAAGCTATGAAACAGATGCAGGCCACATTAGAAGCAATGGAAATAGGGAGAGATGCAGATGTTGGAGATGCTAGTGATCCTGAAGCGGAGGCTGTAGAAGAGGAGCAACCTGTAGAAGTTACTCTTGAGATGAGATTCTTTCAATCAGTGTTGAGATCCACATCTAGATCCAAAACTGAAGTTTCAATTTATGCAAGAGGATTAAATCCCGAGGAGCTGATAGATTGGATTAATGACATGGAGAAATTTTTTGATATGAAGAAACAAAGGATGAAAAGAATGTAAAGTTTGCTGTCATAAAGTTGAAAGGATATGCAACACTTTGGTGCGATGGAGTGCAGGAAGAAAGAAGAATACTTGGAAAACAACCAATTAAGAATTGGAATAGAATGGTAGCAAAACTAAAAAGTGAGTTTCTACCAAGTGACTATCAACAAACATTATTTAGACAAATGCAGAATCTTAGACAGAGGTCTATGACAGTAAAGGAATACACAAAGGAATTCTACAAAGTGAGTATAAAAGCAAGACAAGTCCAAGATATAGATGAGAAAGTTGCCAGATATGTGAATGGTCTTAGAATTGACATTCAAGATGAGATAAGTGTACTGTCTCCTAAAACAGTCGAAGAGGCTTATCAAATGGTATTGAAAGCCGAAGAAAAACTTTTGAGGAAGCAATCTGCCAAAAATAGAGGTACTTTTCAAGGAAGGGGAAGACAAGGTGATAGAGGAAGATCTACAACACCTGGAGATGGAGCTAGCAGTAGCTCAAGTCAGCATACACCCATAGGAGGTGATGCAGGTGGTAGAGGGATTTTCTCCAGAGGAAGAGGAGGCAGAGGCAGAGGAAGAGAAGTTAGATGTTACAGATGTAATACGCTGGGACACCGAGCTTATGAGTGCCCAGAAAATATAGGAATACCTCATAGAAATGCAATTGTTGCACATACTGAAGAGGAAGCAGCAACAATGGCAGAAGAAGAAAATGTACCAGAGAGAGGAGAATCTTTGGTAGTTAACAAAGTATTTCTAAAGCCAGAAAAGGAAGTTGTTGAACCAACACAAAGGAAGACCTTGTTCAGGACTGTGTGCAGGGTTCAAGGGAAATGCTGTCAGATGATAATTGATAGTGGCAGCACTGATAATTTGGCCTCTACAGAAGTGGTAGAGAAATTGAAATTGAAAACAAAGAAACGTCCAACACCTTACAAGGTATCATGGTTACAAAAGGGACATCAATTCTTAGTAAATGAACAATGTGAAGTGGACTTGTAGTTAGGAAAATATAAAGATAAAATTCTGTGTGACGTGATGCCTATGGATGTGTGTCATATATTGTTGGGTAGACCATGGAAGTATGACAGAGTGGCTATGCATGATGGAAAGAAGAACACCTACAAATTCAACAAAGATGGTGTCAATCATAAATTGCTTCCAATAGAAGAAGAAGATACATCGAAGAAACCTGAAGCAAATACCCTTTTGTTGGGTGGAAAGGAGTACTTACAGTAGATGGAGGAAGATGTGGTAAGTTTTGCATTGGTTTGTAAACCCAAGGTAATAATTACTTCCACAAAAGTTTCTGATTTACCAATTGAGATTCAAGAGATGCGGGACAATTATTGTGATATCATTGTAGATGACTTGCCTAATGAGTTACCACCCACTAGAAAAATCAGTCATCATATAGATTTTATTCCAGGAACAAATCTACCAAATAAAGCAGCTTACAAGATGACTCCCACAAAGAATGAAGAAGTCAGAAAACAGGTTCAGGAACTGTTAGATAAAGGACTGATTAGAGAGAGTTCGAGTCCTTGTGCAGTGCCAACAATGTTAAGCCCAAAGAAAGATGGAGGCTGGAGAATGTGCATTGATTCAAGAACAATCAATAAAATAACCATTAGGTACATATTTTCTTTACCTAGAACTGAAGATTTGATGGATCGTCTGAGTGGAGCAAGATATTTTACAAAGCTAGATTTAAAGAGTCAGTATCATCAAATAAGGATTAGAGAAGGGGATGAATGGAAAACTACTTTTAAAACAAATGAAGGGTTGTATG
>APFE030488845.1:331023-349730 GCA_000404065.3 Pinus taeda
CATTTCCAGCACACCACCTTTACAAGTTTTCTTGGAGATTTAGATCTCCCTCTAGATTTAGATCTCCCACTCAATGACTTATTTTTGTTTCTGTTCTGGGATTGTCCTCGTACAAACAAGGCATCACAATTCTGGCTCTCCATATTTTTCTATCTCATCTCCTCCGTTAGCAAGGATGAGACTATTTCATCAAACTACAAGGCAATTGTATTGATACCTATTGCAATAACCAGACTATCCCACAAATCTGGTAGAGAACACAACAAACTGATGCACTTATCTTCATCTGAAATTTAATATCAACAGATAATAACTGACTTACCACAATATTAAACGTGTTCAGATGCTCTGTGACCGAGTCTCCATCTTTCATTCTCAGGTTATACAACTTTTTCCATAGGAACAATTTATTTACTAGAGACTTAGATTGGTACAAAGTCCCTAACTTGTCCCACAAAGCCTTCGGCGTAGCTTCCCCTGATACATTAAAAAAATATTGAATTTGAGACACACAATCATATTGTGCTCTTTGCCTTTCGATCCAAATTCTTTCGTTCTTCATCAGACACTCCCATTGGTTTAGTACCCAAATTTACCATGATCCACTAATCTTTATCCACCAAAAGATCCTCCATCTTGAGTTTCCAAAACTCAAAACTTTGACCATTAAATTTCTTAATCTCTACCTTTCCACTGCTCACCATCTTCTTTCACCACCAGAATCGATCTCGTAGATCTCCCACTAAACAGGGTCTACCACAGACCCGAGTGAAACCCCTCAGCAACAAAGGCATCCCATTGAAGCCAAAACAACTCCGATACCAAATGTAGGTTTTAACCCCGTACATAAATTACCTGCATATGAATTCTAAAACGCAGAAAATAAACAATGCGAGAGCATAACACATAAAACACATATACACAAAGATTTTCCCCTGGATCCCAAAATCGAGACTACTAGCTTGATTTTTCATTATTTTCTTTCAATGTTACAATACATATTTATACATGCTGAAGCATCCAATACCATGGACCAAAAAATCATCGCGTCCAAAACCATAGACCGAAAACCCTCGCGTCCAAAACCATGTGCGAAAAATCATGCACAAAACCATAGGTAGGTCCGCCCAACCTAATATAGGGTCCAAAAACAAAATTTTCCGGGGCGCCATCCCGAACCCCATAGAGTGGGGTTACCTGTACCCCTCAAACCCCCTATGACCCCCCCTTCTACGCAATCGATGCAATGAAGGGGGGGCTCCACCCCCCTTCTAACTCCGCGGTTAACTACGTGGACTAGTCGTGGAAAGAATATAACACAACCCAACACTGACTACTCCAAATGCTAAATATACCACATATTATGGCCCAAGGGCCCAAGATCCTAAAACTTGTAGCTCTGTTCGATAACCAACAACATAGAATAGGTGCCCATGACACAAAAATTACATATTTTTGAAACAGAAAAGGGGCAAGGCCCCAACCCAAAATTCTCATAGTTTACCAATGTTGCACAAGGAGAAATATGCCAAACACTCCAACTCTGTTGACTTCTTCTAGGTTTGTTAAACATATTTAGAAGCATGTGATTTATTAATTAACTCAACATGAAATAAACTAATTTGCATAATTGTAAAATACAAGTTATAGTCCATCTATCAAACATCACAAATCCTCTGCATAGTTGAACTATTACAATCCTTAGCCATAGAGGTCAAATGAGTGATCATAAACACACAATTATCGCATCAACAATGAACATGCTATTGGAAAGTATATTGCATACATTTAGTAAATTCATAGACATATGACATATCATGCCAATCATGAGCATAATAGTGAACTTTAGAGTTCACACATTCATTTACAATCATAAAACAAAAGATCTTGCAGCAATCATAAACATAACAAGGAACATCACAATCCATAATTCAAATATGCATAAACAATTACAATTATCTATATGTTTAAAGATGGATGACAATTGAAGGAGGGACATAAACTCTCCACCCAACCATAGGCTAGTTGCACTAAAACTTTATTACATGTAATGAACCCCTTCTAACACATTTTTTTTAAGAAGACTAAAATAACTTAGTTAACTGTATAGGAACTTATAATCCTCTTTCCTATAGTCATCTCTTTTAGAGAGTTATTTCCTTCAATATAATAAGTTATATATAGATATAATTTGTTGCTATACTAGACCGAAGAAATCCTTATGATGTTGGATTCTCATTTGTTTATAGCTTCATCTCTTTGCAATTCCTGTATTGATATCTTGTTTCTAAATTCCATTATTTCTTTTGTTTAAAAATCTCTGAGCCCCTTTTTATTAATATTCTTGTTTTGGGGTCTTTAGTAATTCATACCAAATCATTTTCCTACTTACAAAAATTATATGGTTTCCTAGTCCTCCAAAGATTTGTATACTAGATCCTTTCTTATCAATATGGTTTTTTTTTTTAATGTTTTCTTTGAATCTTGTTTTTTAACTTCTAAACTCATTTATAAGTTACCTACCAATTTTTTTGTCAATGTAATGTAATTTATAAACCAATGGCTCCATCCAATAAAAATATGTTTGAAATTTACTATTAAAATTGAGTTATATATATCACTATTTTCTTTTACTTAGTCCAATAATATATATATATATATATATATATATAATATATATATAATCCTATCATCGACACTATGGTAAAATTAATGTAATGTAATTTATAAACCAATGGCTCCATCCAATAAAAATATGTTTGAAATTTAACTATTAAAATTGAGTTATTATATATCACTATTTTCTTTTACTTAGTCCAAAATATATATATATATATATATATTATATATATATATATAATTCCATCATCGACACTATGGTAAAATTTAGTCACAACCTTGATACATTAAACTTATATAAACATAGGTCATATATCAATTACATTGGACATGCGACATATGCGTTTGTTTGGTTATATTGTATTGCATCCACTGATATTAAATTTTTCACTTCACAATCATCATTTACTTGTGGTATTAATTGCATGGTTTATACATTGAATTTGATATGGTTTATAACCTTTATATGAGTATTCTCTAGATCCTTCCAAGCGCATATGTGTTATTTGTTTGAAACTCCACACATTGTCATTTTTACCTACCAATTCAATGGATGAGATGCGATTTTGTAGAAATTAACGTTGGTTAGAATACTACGGTTTTACTTTCGAAGTAATGAGTACCATGACAGTTCATATCCATTCTCTCATTCTATCATTGCATTCTATAGCCTAACACTCTACAAATAAAATTTTCGAGGTTTATTCTCATAATTAATGTCAAGAAAGAAATTGAGTTTTATTTCTGCCATTCATCATATCGTTAGTTATTTCGAACAAGAGGTTATCCATTGATTTGATCAAGAGTTTATAATAGAGGTAATTTGTTTTACTGATGTGCCATTTTCAATTATACTCAAGTTGTTCTATTGTTAGATTTGTTAAGTTTTTCACCTTTGGAGGACTAATCCTCTCGTCATAGTTCTTGTTGGGTTCTTCTATTATATTTGTAGTGATTCTCTATGGAGGTTTTACTATAGAAATTTGGTCGTTGGCCTTAAAAATTTTCCAGAGGCTATGTCAAGGTTTTCTTGGTTTGGGGATGCGTCACAGTTGTTGTTGGGGTGTTGCCTTGGGCTCTTCTTTGTGTCACCTTCCTCCATGGAAGTTGATGGGGGGGGGGGTTGTTTGGGTCATCTTCCACAACTCCCTATTTCATGCTTTCTTAACCAATGTTTCCATTTTGTAAGGGTTCCTCTATGGTGGTTTTGGGGTTTGGTCCTATATCGAAGTGTTTTTTGTTTGGTTTTTGCTGGGGTTCTCATGGACAAGTTGTTATTCGATCTCCATCCTTTGCAAGGTCTTAATGTGGCTTTCAACTAGTCTAGTAGTTGTTGCTGGTGGGCTGTAAGTTTAGCCTTTTTTGATCTCTTTTTGATTCAAATGGATTTGAGGGGGCTTGTTCGAGGCAGATTCTCTATTGTTTTGGTCCAGTTTCATGCCTCTCTATCTTCATTATGGGTTTTTTTGGTCATCGGGGCGACCTGTGACTAGTTTTTTGATCAATTTTGGCTAACTTTTTTGCTGGCTTTATAGTTAAAATGCACCATTGGGGGTTTTTGGTTGATGTATATGTAATTCTTTTTGGCATCTGGAAAATGTAATTTTGTCTTTTATAAAATTATGGTTTTGTTTCCTGGAAAAAAAAATGTTTTCCAGAGGTTATGGTTATAATGATAGACTTTTCTTTATACCCTTCATTTAATAGTACTTCTCAAGTAACCCTTTAAAACAAAGTTTTTAGCTAAATTCTATTTCCTTTAAGATTTCTCAATTACAAAATTTGGGTTGTAATATTTGGTGATTGTGGTTCATTTACAATGTTTCTTCTTGTGTTACATTTTCACTAGAGTGATGACAGAAGTTGAAGGGTTTTTTAATTCTGAAGCTTGACTAAATGACTTATTTGAATTCCAAGTAAATTTACAAAGATTCAATCTTGTGTATATATTTATAGTGATTCTAATTTATTTCATAGGTTTCTGCTATTAATGGGTTATTTTCTTAATAGTTTTATTTTAGGGTTTGTACCCATTTTGGTTCTAAGTTAATTTACTATTAGGGTTAGAAATTGTTGTTATGTTATATAAATTACACAAAATATTGTAAAGGTTTTCTCCCATTATGTTATTGTGTTAATTTCCATTTGAATTTATGGCTTTCCCCTTAATTTTGGGCTCACTATGGGAATAACCAAGCCTCAATCTTGTTCCTTGTGACTGAGTTGGATTTATGTTGATATGTATATATTTACTAGATTCAATACATAAAGTAAACGTTATCTAGTATTAGTGACCATAACTTATTCTCTCATCCATATTCCTTACATACTCTGTAATGTATTGAAATTCATATTTTTCTTGCACTGTTTCTTTGAATGGTCCTGAATGGGTTTATAACAATGAAATCTTTGGTTAGGCTTCTCTAATTAATTTATGCCTTAATGGGTCATTTTCTTACTAGTTCATTTGTTCATGGAAAAGTAGATTTGTTTATTTTCTTTTACTGTATGGTTTTTATTTCTTCACTTGTTGTTTACATTAACATAGTAATCTTACCCTCTCTATACATTACTATTCTTGTTTATATTTACAATAATTATCGAAGACAATTGTACACAAGGTCTTCATAAATGATTGCCTTTGTATAATATATATATATATATATATATATATATAATATATTATATATATATTATATATATATATATATATATATATATATATAATTATTATAATATATATATATAATTTATGTTGGAGTTACTCAATTTTCTTATATTTGTTTTGATGTTTTTGTTTAATGTACAAATAGTTTGGAGATTTTTACAGAGTCCAAATCTCGTCAATGTTAATTTTGAGAAAAACTTTTTCCACACCTCTGTGTGGGCTTCTTCCTCTTCCTCTAGCATATGATCTTCCTCTGCCTCGACCTTGACCAAATGTTACTTGTGTCTTGAAGGCATTCTCCAATGAGGAGCTTGCTACTCTGTTTAGTCTATGTTCATGAGAAATCAATGATGCATTAAGTTCATTCATTGAAAAATGTGAGAGATCTTTTGTCTCTTCTATGGCCACAACAATGGCCTCAAACCTTGCTGGTAGACTTCTCAAGATTTTCTCAACTATTGTTCTTTTCTCAAGTGTCTCACCATGATATCTGATTTGAGTAACCAACCCACTTACATGTGTAAAAAATGAGTCTATATTATCATAATATTTCATACAAATTGTTTCAAAATCTCTCTTCAACATTTGCAGCTTCGCTGTCTTGACTTTTTCCATGCCTTGGTAGGCTTTCTGGAGGATGTCCCATGCTTGCTTGGACTTCATTGCTACTGCAACCCTTGGGAAGATACTTTCATGAATTGCTTGAAAGATATAAAACAATGCTTTTGAATCCTTCTTCCTGTTGTCCCTTAGCACATCTCTTTCTTTTCGAGATAAGGCATCGTATGCTGCTGCATCTTCTGGTTCTTGAAAACCATTCTCCACGAAATCCAAAATATCTTGAGAAGAAAACAGAGCCATCATTGTAATAGCCCAATAATCATAATTTTTTCCATTAAACTGAGGTATTTTAGGGTTAGTCAAACTTGCGCTTGATGTTGCCATTTCTGCACATAAAAACAAACTTTCTACGTGCTGATAAATATGCTAAAAAATAATGCATGCTCAAAACAATTTTTACTGTTAGTAAAAACACTTGTTTTTACACTAACAAAGTTTAACCTTCTTTGATACCATGTTGGGAAAAATATTTTGCGAAGTTAGAGAGTTATAACTTTCGTGAAGCTATTTTTGCAAAACTAGGTTCACGCATTGTGAGGCCGATTTCGCAGAACTACCTTCACGCATCGCAAGACTATTTTCCAGGCTTAAACTTTGCACACCTCTAAACTATTCTAGAGACTTTTAGAATACTCGCAGTAAAATTAACAAGATAGGTTTGGAGCAACACAAAACTTAGTATTCATTTCTTGAACATGAAAATACATCTACATGAGACTGCAACTCATTTACAAAGTAAAATAAGATTTTACATAGATTTAAACTTACACACAACACTACACAGTTAAACACAGTAACTACTATTTTACGCGCCCACCAAAAATTGCTCCACAATTTTCTCCACAGAGACTTGACTCTTTTTCTATTTCTTACTCTTTAAACTTTCCACACAGTCTTACTCTTCTACTTTGTCTAACCTATTACAATGAATTTTTCATTCATATATAACTCAACATACAATTTTGCATTTAATTCATGACAGATCGAAATTAATTTTCATGTTGCTATTGAGTGTGATCAGAGTCGCGCAAGTGTTTCTGGAGTGTGGGAAAGGTTATTGAATTAATGCTTGCCCATATCTATTTACCTAAGTACATAAATTCTTTAAATGGCTTTGTTGGGTTTTTGAATGGTTCACGTCTGAATTTAGACCTTCTAACTTCACGCTGAGACGCAACCTGCAAAATTGTCTTCAATCACAGATGCAACCAGCAAAAGGTACGTCTAACAGGTATGGCTCCTGTCCGACTGTTTATTGCGGTGGTTGGGATCATTATTTCCAACAAGCGAGAGACTCCTTTGATTTGGTTTCTTACCCCTTTATCCTTTCAGAGTTTTTGAGTTACACCGACCCTCCTTTATAATATTGCCTATAATGGAGAGAGCAGTTGGGTGCCTAAGACTCATATTTCATGCCTTTTGCCAATAGAACAAAGCATAGGGCTTTCCTGTCATGGACAAGTTGAACCAATGGACAAGTAGATTCTCAGTTTTTCACTTCTTTTATGATATGCCCTCATGTGCACACTCTTTATTTTCTATTAGGAAATCCTCTTTTACTTGTGGAAGACTCTTACCTTGGATAGGAAGAAGCAAAAGAAGCCTTTCCTTCAGTGGGGATGAGAAGAAGGACTTTCATGGCCTAGTAGGAGTCTTGTCGTCTATTGTCAAATTCATCTTATATTTTTCTAACCGACTCTTCCTAGGCAATTGACTCTCCTCAAAATTGTTCAAAACCTGTGGTGAAGGAATTTTCCTTGCTCCAAACTATGCCACTATGTAAAGGTTTTTCTCCCCACCCAAGCTGCTTAGCGATTCATGAAAGCACAAAGGATTCCTCTTTTTTGAAAACTAGAGGAAGCACTATCCTGTAAGCAATCTTTCTTTATTTTCTTTTTCTGGGAAACCAAAAACACATGCTATAGTAGGTGGACGAAGAGGTTGTTAGAAAAATTTTACTGGGCAAAGGAGAGGAGTCTAGCTCAAAATTCGCTTGTGGAAAAATCAACTTCAGTTGTGGCAAGGTAAGTCTTATGTTGCGGCAAGGATACCACAACTAGATAGAGGCTTAATAAAACACATAATTCATTCACGGAAAAATAGAGTAAAACAAAAAAGGTTGTGGTAAATTTACTTATGAAGGCTTAAAACCACCGCAACATAACATACTTTCTCTTATATTTCAAAACACAGGAAAATACATTCGCGTGATAAATGGAGGGTGCAGCTCCAAGTGATAACACAAAAGACTTACTGCGATTTACGCATCACTAGGTTGGGGAGTAAATGTCTGTAAAACTCCATAACGCTGGTTTTCACACACCCACCAATATTTCCTCCACGATTTTTTCCTCACTACGTCTCACACTTTCACCCTCTCTCACCCAACATTACAAATAAATTTTACATCCATATTTATCTCAACCTACAATTTGACATTAATACATGATAGAGAAAATAATTAATATGCAACATGGGCGATTTTACATAGTAATTGGTTTTCTGATCTTGCAGGTGTTGTGGAGTGTGGGCAACAGGTGTAGAGTAAATGTTTTCCCATATATATTTACCAAAATTTATTAGATTCCTTAACTCCTTTGATGTGTTTTGGAATGGTCCGTGTTGTACTTCTGTTCTGACTTCAGTTCTTACGCCTGCAAACAAAATCACAATCGTGTTATAGTTGACTGGGAAAGAATGGTGCTTGTTAGTGTGCTTAAGACGGTGGTTGGGATTATTATTTCTGACAATCCCCCTTAATCACAACTACCACCATTAAAAATCCCAAACAATCTCTGAGATAAACAAAATTTTCAAGTGCCAATGGCTTTGTGAAAATATCAGCGAACTATTCCGGTGACATGCAGTGTTGCAACACAATTTCATCATTGTTAATCAACTCTTTAATAAAATGATATTTAGCATCAATATTCTTGGTCCTCTTGTGAAAAACAAAACTCTTTGATAATGGAATTATTGAGGTATTGTCACGTAAAATAGTTGTTGTTCCCTCTTGGTTGAGGTGAAGATCCCTCAACATTCTTCTCATCCAAACTGCTTGACACGTTGCTGTTGTTGTGGCGACATATTCAGCTTCTGTTGTTGACAATGACACTATTGCTGCTTCTTGGAGGCCCATGAAATGGCTCTGGAGCCCAAATGGAAAAGACATCCCGATGTAATTTTTATGTCATCGACACTTCCTGCCCAATCACTGTCAGTGTAACCAATCAGCCTGAAATCATTTATTGCAGTGTACAAAATATCATACTATTTTGTCCCATTGATATACCTTAGAATTATTTTCTATTCTTGCCAATGTGTCTCCTTGGGTGTCTCCATGAACCTCGACACCGAACTGACTGCA
Source organism: Pinus taeda (assembly GCA_000404065.3). Classification (NCBI taxonomy): domain Eukaryota; kingdom Viridiplantae; phylum Streptophyta; class Pinopsida; order Pinales; family Pinaceae; genus Pinus; species Pinus taeda. The sequence continues at coordinate 340,299 of APFE030488845.1, forward strand.
TACATTATATCCAACCTAGTGGTGGTCAAATACATCAAGCTGCCTATCATGGTTTTGTATAATGTCGTAATGATATTGCTACTGCAATTTTATTTGCTCAACTTCAAACCCATGACAGTTGGAGTTGGTGCAGCCTTGTTGTTCTGCATATTAAACCTCTCCAAAATGTTTGCTACATACTTTGCTTGAGAAAAGAAAATTCCATTTTCTATTTGCTTCACTTCTATGCCCAAAAATATCTTAACAACCCCAAGTTAGTCATTTCAAATTCATTCTTCATGACTTGTTTGAAATCAGCGATAAGGAAATCATCACTACCTGTAAAAATCAAATCATCTACATATAAGAAAACAATAAGAATCTTACCATAGCTCTATTTAATGTAGAGAATAGGCTCACCATCACATTTGTCGAAACCATTGTCCAACAATTAGGCATCTATCTTTCTTTACCATGCACGTGGTGCTTGCTTCAACCCATAAAGAACTTTCCTTAAATGATACACTTTGTCTTCCTGGCCTTCTACCTCATAACCAGGCGGTTGTGCAACATACACTTCCTCTTTCAGCACTCCATTCAAGAACGTTGATTTTATGTCCATTTGATACACTTTCCATATATGTTGCATGATAATCACCATCCTCACGACTTGCACAATCGTCTCTGAATAATCTCTTCCACGTTGTTGCTTATATCCTTTGACAACCAACCTTTCTTTGTGCCTTTCAATCTTTTCGTCAACATTTCTTTTTGTCTTATAGACTGACTTCACTCCAATGACTTTTTTTCCTTGCGGCAAGTCCACTAACTCCCATGTGTTGTTTTTTTCTATTGCTTCTATTTCTTCCTCCATTTTCACAACCCATTTTTCTTCTTTGAATGCATCTTCAAAATGGATTGGGTCATCTACATGACAAAACAAAGCAAATAAGGAATTCAGACTAGCACTGCTATTAACTTCATCTTGCTCATAAATTTCATTTAATTTTTTGAATTTTGGTCTTCTTGTGTTTGCTGAAAATGGGCTTGACATGTCACTTGGTATTGTGATTTGCAGCGTGCTTGGAGAAGCACTTGCTTGACTATGTGACGTTGTCCTATTATTTGTTGACAGTGTTGTTTGATGCTTGCTTTGTTGCGCTTGAATAGGAGTAGAAGGAGTCACTGTTGAGGAATTACTTCTTGTCGTCAATTCCTCTTTTTCCTCATGTGGTACACATGCTTTGACATTGACTGTCTTCTCTAAACTTCCATCCCATGCTTCCTCTTCTATGAACTGCACATCTCTATTGATTATGACATTCTTGGTTGATGGATTGTAGAGCTTGTTGCATTGGATTCATCACTATATCCAACAAATATTCATTTCTCCCCCTTACTGTCTAACTTCTTCCTCAACTCATCCGAGACATGTGCATACGCCACACATCCAAAAACTCTCATGTGAGTGACACTATGCTTTCTTCCACTCCATGCCTCCTCAGGAACTACATTGTAGATGCTTTTGGTTGGACATCTATTCAAGATATATGTGCACAAGCGACAACTTCAGCCCAATAATCATTTGGCAAATGCTTTGCCTTCAACATACTCGCCATTTCCATAATGGTCATATTCTTCCTTTCTGCCACCACACCATTTTGTTGAGGTGTATATCTGTTGTAAATTTCTTGTGAATTCCATGCTCCCTACAAAATCGAAAGAATTCATTTGAGATTTATTCGCCACCTGTGTCAGTCCCGAGGAATTTGATGTAGTGTTTGCTTTACTTCTCAACAAGAGCCTTGTATTGGTGAAAGTGCTCAAACATTTCACTTTTATGTTTTAGGAGATAGACCCATGTCTTCCTTGTGTAGTCATCTATGAAGGTAAATAAATAGTGGCTACCACCAATATATGGTGTTTGCAGTAGTCCACATAAATCTAAATGGACGAACTCCAAAGGTGCCTTTGCCCTTACTGATTTTCTTGCTAGAAATGTGTCTCTATGTTGCTTACCCGAGATACATCCTTCACATAAGTTGTCTGGTTTTTCTATGAGTGGAAAACCCTTAACCATGCCTTTTGTATGCAGCAAATTCAAACCTCCAAAGTTGAGATGTCCAATTCTCAAATGCCACAACCAATTTTCATCTTTGACCTCTGCTCAAAAGCTCACTTATGTGACAACTGCTTCTTTTCTTCCATCCTTTTGTGATTTCATTGACAATTATGCTTGTTCACCTTCTTCCTTCAAATATGATGTTCTCTTTAAGGGGAAAATTCTATTGTTTTTCATCTGAACTTTTGGAATTAGTTGTCTTCTTGGAGACCTATCCAAAATTGTGCACTCATCATTTTTGAAAAAGACATTGTAGCCCTTTTGCATGAGCTATCCAATGCTTATGAGGGTATGCTTCAGACAGGGGACAAAGTAAACATATGAGATGTACTTCTTCACCCCTTTCTTTTTTAAGATATTGACTCTTCTTTTTTCCATGATAGAGACTTTTCTATCAGTCCCTAATGCCACTTTAGATTTGACACTTTCATCTAGATTGGAAAACATTTCTATGTTCCCTAACATGTGGTTGCTACATCTTGAATCTAGATACATTATATCACTTTGTTTTGCTTGTGCTACATTACAAGCTAAAAACATGCTACCATGGTTCTAATTTTCTTTTGTGAAATTTATACTTGGTTTTTTACTAATATCATATTGCTTCTTTCTACATTCATTTGCACAATGACCATACTTATTATAGTCATGACATTGGACTTGAGATTTATCATACCTCTGGCTTTGTGCTTGATTTTGGTTTGGGACTTGAATTGGATTTTGATTGCTACCCCTTCCACTTGAGCTTGAAGGACTGGTTCTTCCGCCTTTGTGTGGGCTTCTTCCTCTTCCTGTAACATATGATCTTCCTCTTCCTCGACCTTGACCAAATGAAACTTGTGTCTTGAGGCGTGCTCCAATGAGGAGCTTGCTGCTCTCTTCAGTCTATGTTCACGAGAAATCAGTGATGCATGAAGCTCATCCACTGAGAACTGTGGGAGATCCTTTGTCTCTTCTATGGCCACAACAATGGCATCAAACCTTGCTAGAAAAATTCTCAAAACTTTCTCAATTATTCTCCTTTCATCAAGTGTCTCACCATGAGACCTAATTTGAGTAACCAACCCAATTACATGTGTAAAAAATGAGTTTATATTCTCAAACTCTTTCATACAAAGTGTTTCAAAATCTCTTCTCAACATTCGCAGTTTTGTTGTGTTGACTTTTGTCATTCCTTGGTAGGTTGTCTGGAGGGTGTCCCATACTTGTTTGGAGTTTGTTGCTACTACAACCCTTGGGAAAATACTTTCATGAACTGCTTGGAAAATATAGAATAGGGATTTTGAATCCTTATTTTTGTCCTTTAACAGATCTCTTTATGCTTAATACAAGGCATTGTATGCTGCTGCATTTGTTGGTTCTTAAAAATCACTCTCCACCAAATCCTAAATGGCTTGAGAAGAAAATAGGGTCTTCATTGTAATAGCCCAATAATCATAATTCTTGCCATGAAATTAAGGTATTTGAGGATTAGTCAAGTTTTTGCTTGATGTTGCCATTTTCTGAGTGAAAAAAAAAAAAAAAAATCTACTTGATGGTAAATATGCTAAAAAACAATCTGCCCTCAAAACAATTTTAACTGTTAGTAAAAAAAATATTTTTACACTAATAGAGCCCTTAATACCATGTTAGAAAAATAAAATTTCACGGGCCAAGAAGAGGAGTCTAGCTCAAAATTCAGAAAAACCAACTTCAGTTGCGGCAAGGTAAGTCTTATGTAATATGCCCTCAAAACAATTTTAACTGCTAATAAAAAAATTCTTTTTACACTAATAGAGTTTAACCTGCTTTGATACCATGTTAGAGTTTAACGAGCCAAGAAGAAGAGTCTAGCTCAAAATTCTGTTGCAGAAAAATCAACTTCAGTTGTGGAAAGGTAAGCCTTATGTTGAGGCAAGGATACCGCAACTGCACAAAGGCGTCTTGATAAAACATAGAAAGGTGGCTTAATAAAAAACGCAATTCATTCACGGCAAAACAGAGTAAAAGAAAAAAAGGTTGCAGTAAATTTACTTATGAAGTTTTAAATAACATACTTTGTATTATATTTCAAAAAATAGGAAAATGCATTCGGTTGATAAATGGAGGCGATAGCTCCAGGTAAAAACACAAAAGACTTACTGAAATTCCTTAACTTCTGTGATGTTTTGCGGAATGGTTTGCACTATACTACTTCTGTTCTAACTTCAGTCTTTCCGCCTACAAACAAAATAACAACATTGTTGTAGTTGACTGAGTAAGCATGGTATTTGTTAGTGTGTTTAAAACGGTGATTAGTATTCTTATTTCCAACAAGGTCTTTTCCCACATTGATGAAGTGGAGTATGAATCAAAGTCTGCAGAAGCACATTGATTCTCATCAAGAAGTTGAGGGATTCCAACCATGGCTTCCGTTTCCTATGTTTGAAAGAGGAACTCCCTCATTCTTTTTACTCTGATTGATATATGAAACCTTACCCTACAACAAGCCTCCCAAACTACGAGACCACTGCGAAAAAAATCCTTTATGACGGGCTATTCGAACTATGTCCATCTGAGACAAGCCAGCTCAACCAATTATTTATCCTTTTACAAGGAAGCATAGTCAAGTGACAAAGACTTTGATTGAATTTCAGGATGGAATTAAAGCAAGAAGAAGGGTGTTAGCCAATGAGCAAGATTGAGTCCTTCAGTTCCAACTTTTGAAACCACTTTATGTTGAGGGTGAGTCAATCTTCTTCCAAATTCCCAAGCCGAAGAATACCAAAATAAGTCCCTTTCTTTGTGCTATACTAGCTATCCTTCTTTTGCTACCTCTACCTTCGTCACTGCGCTAACACTTGAGGCAACATCCCTTTGGTCGACTACTTTCTCTCTCATGAGAGTTGGGCTAGAATCCATCGGTAGCTTGGGAAGGACAGTCCAAAGATGGAGTCGTAACATTTGTGAAATTGGGGTACCTAGATAAGTAAGTTTAGTGGACATATTCCCTTCTTCCCTTTCTCCATCTTTATTACTATGAATCTACTCAAGGAGGCAATGAATCCAGGAAAGGCAGAGCTTAGTTTGGTCTGTCAGTCAGATCGAAGTCCCCTTCCAACATAAGTGCAGAGTCTCCTAGATCTAGATTTCTTGCACCTCATAGAGATAGAACACTGGTAGTAGTTCTATTTTGGACTAATCGACCTAAGTGTAGCCTGTTTTATTTTGATTCATTCAATTGTGGAGAGTGAGTCTAGTCCTCTATTGTGGAAAGGAGTTGACCCACATCAGCCAGAGGGATATATTGAAAGACTTCTCCCTAGAGTCAATCATTAGTAGTAGTAGAATGTGCCCTCTTTCCCAATATGGATTAGGCTTCCATAAAGAACTCTCTCTAACCTAAGACAACAATGAGATCTCAATTTGAAAAATTGAATAAAAAAAGAAGAGAAACCAAATATGGGAGAAACATGTCTTTGCTTCGAGTTGAGTGGATAGGGGTATCTGAATTGGCTAGACTGGGGAAGAAGGTTGGATGTGTGTCCCCTAACTAGAAATCAAGATCATGTCAGTAACCCTTTTGGAAATAAGAAAAGAGAGCGAGGACATGGAAATGAACTCTTAATGCACTCTTTGAACACCATTGCATTGATCAAGAGCTACCTACAACCACTCACATATATGGGATATTAGTGCTTATTGCTTTCAAAATGTTGAGTGTCCTCCGAGCCAACGAAGAAAAAGAAGAGTGGTGTTTTTCCTCAGTGCAGATTGGCTTTTGAACTTCATCCTTGACTCGAATACTTGATTTCAAAGCTTGGCTAACATCACAGTTGAGCTCCTCTCTATATTTGATCATTGCTTCCCTTTCACCATAGTCGAAAGACGACTCATTGATCTCCTGTGACTTTGATGGGACCCATCCGCTTGCCTTGGCCACTAGAGTGGAAACCCTATCACATTTTCGTTGGCATGAGTGTCCTTCTTTGCCTTGTCACTTCTTATTAGTGGCCTGAGAAGCCTACAACTAAGTGTTTAGAAATATGCTTTTTTGATAAGAGCCCTATAGCTCGGGAATTCAACTTCAGTAAGGGTGGTGTGGTAAATGCCAGAGTGCTTAGCTAACATAGTTCCCATAGTCAAGAAGAACGGGAAAATAAGGGTTTGCATAGACTTCAGAAACTTGAACACTTCCACCCCCAAAGACAAGTATCCCATGCTAGTAGCCAACTTATTAGTCGACGGGGCCGCTGGAGATGCAAGATATGGATTTTCATTTCATTTGAAGTTAGTCTTCGATATTATAGTCTTGGTAAACTCTTTCTAGTTTGCAGGGGCACCCTCCATTAATAAATGTATGTGTACAAAATGAAAGAATCAAAGCTGACCAAAGCCCTAATTTTTATTTCTTACCATTGGGGGCTTCATTAGGAATGTCCCGTAATATCCCAAAAAGATCGATCTCACTCGATATTATCAACTTTCTCTTATAGATATGTATTTTTCATTTTCTAAGCTGATCGGTTGTTTCTTTGAGTTTTTGTTTTCTTGCAAAATCAGCTCATAAGTGATGAACTATTATATTTACACTGATAGGCATCCCTCCTATTGGAGTTTGGCACTTTAATGATTTTACTAATCAAAAAAATTGATCAGACGGTTTGGATATAAGGATGCCAGTATATTCTCGTTGTTGCCACAATATCAATGGATTGAATTCACACTACTAACATCCCTGCATATCTAAATCACATGATTAAACCTTTTTTAAATTAATTTTTTACAAAGCTCCATTAAAAATTTACCATGACATTTGTTAATTGACACCTATGAGGATTAACCACAATGGGAACACTACAAAATGTAACAAACCCACTACACATACACTTGGAATAGTAGCAGAAAGGTGTATTTCTGAATTTGTTTCAAACCATTGGTAATGTGTGTCCAATTCTAAATAATAGGTGTCAGTAATTTCATTAAATTGTATATCAATTTCACGCTTCCATGTTGTTAATAATAACTCCAAAGAATAGGTGTCTCTATAAATCCAAAAAACAACAGGTGTCTCTATATCCAAAAAATAGGTGTCCATCAATTTCACCATTCCACCCATCGTTCCATTAATCCACAATGGAAATAACTCTCCCACTCCATGCTAGATTGTAACCTTGAGCAATAATAGAATAACACCGCCACTCCATCTTGAGAATTTCAAATTGTCATTAAATCTTTATTATACTTATTATTCATTACCATTCCATATATTATAATCAAATGCTCCGTGGATGCATGCATTTCTTTGTTAGAACTTGGGTTGTTGGAATTGTTGAAGGATTACTAGAATTCTAGAAGGATTACTCTAAAGATTTGAAGGGCTTGTCTTGGCTTCTATCAGGTAAAAAAGATGACAAATCTTTCATAGCCTTCCTTTTCTCTACCTATTATTTTTCAGGTTTCCCCATTGGAGAAACCCTTTAATAGTGATTGTGTTTTTAATTGTTTCCATCCTCTCTTGGCTATCCCTGAAAATTTGGTGTAGTTGGTGTCTGATTGAATTATTTCCTAAATTTTGATGTTAAATTTCATTACATGAAGGAAAGAAGGAATGCAAGAGTTTGGGAAATGAAGTAGCTGTGGAGAAGGTGCAGACAATAAAGTATGATCTAAGGATTCATAATGGATACACAATAAAAGCCACCATCTCATCTTACAGGTATCTACACAATTTCCTTCTACGATATTTTTCCACTTTGATTCAAATGAGATGACTAGCCCATAGAAAAAAGAAGCGAATCGATTATGTATAGATTCTCCATGATGTGACCAGCTCGTAGAAAAAAAGAAGGTTCTAGTCTTTTTTTTTAAATGCTCTCCCAAAATTTTTAATGGTTTAATAATTTTGTATTTAATTTCCGTGGGTGTAGTTTATGCACGACAAATCTTAAAAGACACTATTTAGGTTGTGGTTTTTTTTTAAACACTATGCTCTAATAATTTTATATATACTCTGCTTGCGTCGCATTTACACTCTCAAAGTTTCAAAGTTTCTGTTGATGGCGGATGATAATAGATAACTTTCTCAATGATATTAAAATATTAAAATATTTAGGATTTTCATAGATATTAAAATATTTTATAAAATAAAAATTTAATGAATAAAATGATATATCATATAATTATAATAAATAAATCTAAAAAGCATAAATCTATTATAATTTGAAATTTGAAATTAAATAGTAGTGGAACTCATTGACATACCTTTAAATTTAAATAAAACTATTCCAAGTGGACATCCATTTCTAGTTAGATTATTTGCGAACATTTCGATAGTGCCTGCAGGTTTGGGTTTCAAATCCCCTATAGATCATTCCCATTTTTACAATTTAATGAACATTAATTTCCCATCAAGGTTTCTTTAAATTCTTTGCAGAACATCTTAGTCAGTATCTTGTCACTATACATCTAGCAGATATTTGTGCAACAAGCCAGCAAAATGGGGCCTCAGCCGATCTAAAAATAACATTGTTTAGGTTCTAGCCTTTTTTTAAATGCTCTCCCAAAAATTTAAATGGTTTAATAATTTTGTATTTAATTTCTATGGGTGTAGTTTATGCACGACAGATATTAAAAGACACTATGTAGGTTGTGGTTTTGTTTTAAACCTTATGGTCTAATAATTTTATATATACTCTGGCTGGCATTTACACTCTCAAAGTCTCAAATTTTCTGTTGATGGCAGATGATAATAGATAACTTTCTCTATGGCTCGGGTTTGAGCCTCGAAGATGATCACCATAGTTGGTGGGTGTGAGATTATTGATGTGTAGTTGTAACACCCAACCTCCCGTCTAGGGTTCCACTATAACAAAGGTTATTGACATTTTTTTAATGAAAATTGATTGTCTAAAATTGTTTGAATTTTACCTAACCTTTTTGTCTGTCCCACGTGGAATCGACTTTATGCCATACATTTTTAGGATTTTCATAAATATTAAAATATTTTGTAAAATAAAAATTTAATTAATAAAATGATATATCATATAATTATAATAAATAAATAAATAAATCTAAAAAGCATAAATTTATTATAATTTGAAATTTGAAATTAAATAGGAGTGGAACTCATTCACATACCTTTAAATTTAAATAAAACTATCTAGATCTTTGAAAATTCACGTAAATCATAATTGTCTCAATCTTGCACATAATTTTCTATATCTACTCTCAAAATTATTAATTCAGAATTTTTATTAATATACATATAATTAACCTAATATTAAATTATATATTTGGAATTGTTGAATGATTACTGGAAGGATCCGTGCAAGGATTATTGGAACTATTTGAAGGGGTTTGTCTCTGCTTCT
>APFE030488852.1:0-12554 GCA_000404065.3 Pinus taeda
TCATTCAAAAGAAGTCAATCAAACAATAATAATTTAATAGTAATTTTTAAATAACCATTAATATTATGTTATTTAAACAAATAAATTTCTTTTGATAATATTCGCTCATTTATTAATCATACCTAATTTCTCTTATCTCTAGAAATATAATATTATATTATTATCTTAATATTATAAAAATAATAATAATAGTAAGATTAAATTTATTAATTTATATAACTTAAATTATTCATTCAAAAGAAGTCATTCAAACAATAATAATTTAATAGTAATTTTTAAAATAACCATTAATATTATGTTATTTAAACAAGTAAATTTCTTTTGATAATATTCGCTCATTTATTAATCATACCTAATTTCTCTTATCTCTAGAAATAAAAGATTATATTATTATCTTAATATTATAAAAATACAATAATAAGATTAAATTATTTATTAATATATATAACTTAAATTATTCATTCAAAAAGAAGTCATTCAAACAATAATAATTTAATAGTAAGATTAAATTTATTAATTTATATAACTTAAATTATTCATTCAAAAGAAGTCATTCAAACAATAATAATTTAATAGTAATTTTTAAAATAACCATTAATATTATGTTATTTAAACAAGTAAATTTCTTTTGATAATATTCGCTCATTTATTAATCATACCTAATTTCTCTTATCTCTAGAAATAAAAGATTATATTATTATCTTAATATTATAAAAATACAATAATAAGATTAAATTTATTAATATAATTATGGCGTAGGTCCTAGAGTCAAATATAGCTGTTATGTAACCGTTGGAGTCTCTGCTCAGTCTATTTAACTTGCTAGCCCAGATCTGTTTCTTCAACTTGTCCTGATGATGAACCACACTAGTTGGTTCGAAACGCGTCGACAAAGATCTTTTTCATGTGATTTACGCCGAAGCTCTTCTTACAACTATGATGAATCATAGAAGCCTCAATTCTACAATTGTTTCCCCGCATTCATATTGTTGAAGGGAGCATCACTTGACCTTAGCATTGTTGGAATATTCATTACATACTGGAGAAATTGTTGCAGCAAAGGACTAAGGCAAGTAGTTCCTAAGGTAAGTATAATTGTGTTTTTCCAAACCAAAGGTTTTTTAAATTTCATTTTTGGTTATAGGTTTGCAGCATCTAAGTTCTTGTAAACCCTAGCTAAGAAACCCTGACCCTATTTCCTTTCGTTCCGTTATAGAAACCCTAGTTTTAGTTTGTAGGGTTTGTAAGTAGTCTAAGTAGGAATTGAAAACAAGTAAGTATAGAGCTGATTTTGAAACCCTAGAATTGATATATTAGGGTTTGGAGTTCGTTATCATACCTTTGCACCTGAATACCTTTGATACTTGCCAAGTGAATGTTGCAGATACATAAAGAAATAATAAGGATGTTGACACTTCATGATGAGGGAAAGCCCTTCAAGAATAAGGATTATGGCTAGATCCAGAGCGAGACTCCAAAGGAAGACTTGAACCATGGAAGAAGTTTTGTTGCTAAGGAAGCCCTTCAAGAGAAATCCCTACAAGGTATGTATAAAAGTACAAGATTTGTAGCAGGTCTTCTTCATCAGAAGGTACGATCATTTTTTTGTCTTTAAAACTTCCATGTTTAGGGTTTTGCTATATAACCGTAAAGATTCTTATATTATTGAGGATGATTGAACCATTGCCATACTATCTATCTTTGTTAACTTTGGTAAAACCCTAATATTTAGGGTTCACTATAAAACCCTAGTCTACATAGGGTTTGTTTATAATGTCTAGAACACATGATGAAATGCTACTCTCCTAATGTTTAGGGTTTTGATAATGTTATGATAAAACCCTAGCCTTTTAGGTTTTGTTACTAATGTCTAGGATATAAGATGAAACCCTATATTTTTGGGGTTTGATGATTTAGGGTTTATGAAAAAACCCTTGTAATAATAAAAGATTCTAGGAATGAAACCCCAGGTGTATATGCTTTTGTTTGATTGAAACCCTAGCTTGGTTGAGTTGTTATATATCTAACATTAAAGTTTCGTTGTTTGTGTCTAGGGTTTACGATAAAACCCTAATAGAAATTGATATAAGTTTCTAAGGCATGATAATGAAACCCTAGATGTAATATTGATTTCGCTATGATTGGAATGCTAACTTGATATAATTGGTGATATCTAAGGTTTAGTTTTGATGGAATCTAGGGTTTGTGACAAAACCCTAGCAAAGATTGTTGTAAGAATCTAGGGCCTGAAAGTGAAACCCTAGTTGATGGCTAACTAAGTTTAGGTTTTGATATCTAACGCTAGATTGTTTTGATAAACCTAGATGCTCCCATTGTGATGACATGGTAACCTTATATTGAAAAATTTGACTGATGCTCTTGTACATATATATTTGTGTTTGGTTGTACTTGTTGTTGAAGGTTTACAAGTACATAGTCTTCAAGATTTTGAAGATACTTACCCACCTCATATTAGATAATGATTTGATGATGATGTTGAGTATGATGAAAAGAGCGATCTATAAGAATCTCAATAACATTGAAGTTTACATTAATGATCTACAGATGACCTTGTTACCATATGAAGATATGGAATGATGTTCATGAAGGAATGAAGCTTTGTAAGGTCAAATTTCTCTGATGATATGATAAAGTGAAAGAAAGAGTCAGTGTGGCTGAGTTATTTTGTCCACTAGTAGAGAAGAAACTTGGATAAAGAAAAGTATATGATGTACATATATATTTGTGTTTTATTGTACTTGTTGTTGAAGGTTTACAAGTACATAATCTTCAAGATTTTGAAGATGCTTACCTACCGCATATTAGATAAGGACTTGATAATGATGTTGAGCATGATGAAAAGAGGGAACTGTAAGAATCCTGATAACATTGAAGTTTACATTAGTGACCGATAGATGACCTTGCTACCATATGAAGATAAGGAATGTTCCTAAAGGAATGAAGCTTTGTAAGGTTGAATTTCTCTAATGATATGATAAAGTGAAAGAAAGAGTTAGTGTGGTTGAGTTATTTTGTCCCCTAGTAGAGAAAAAGCTTGGTAAAGAAAATTATATCTCCCTAGTTGAGAGGGAGCTTGGGTGAAAAAAAGTGAATCTCCTCCATAGTTGAAAACATGATGTGAAGGTGATGAAGATGTTTGAGATCGAAGAATAGTGGAAGCATTGTTGATGATTATTTGTGATTGATGAAGTTGTGAACAAGAGTTGGATACTTGGAAAAGTGTCGAGGTTGAGTTTGGTGTTGCTGGAGAAGTTGAATAAGGAAGTTTACATTGAGATGTGTTTGGATATTGTGATGAACTGGGCAACTTCAAAATAGTTGAAGACCCCGAAGTTTCATGCTAGAATACAAGAACACATACATCGGAAGTTTCATATTGGTTGGGGTTGTGAAGCTACTAAATGTTCTAATGGTTGAACAGGCAGTTGATGTGTGGATTTCTCCCTAAGAAATTTTGAATATTTAACAAGCATGCTTGGATTGAAAGGGAGAGATGAAGTACCATAAAATTGCCTGTATAATGGTACTTGGGAGGATATCTTGGTCAGTCGTTGATGATGTTTGGATCCTGGTGAGGGAGGGTTATCATTGGTCTTATGGAGCTATGACCTTGGATATGATACCTAGATCCCTAAGGGTTGGTGTTAAGGTCGAAGCCTAATGGTACCTATAGTGGCAGATGTCTGGGTAACACCTTAGTCCCTGTTAGTATCTTAAATCAATTCATGAGTGTATGACAATAGTTTCGTGACACTTGGATCTTTGATGTGTTAGATACCTTGTTAGTTAGGGTATCCATAGCATTGTGTATGTTGTTGTACTCTTTGTACTCTTCTTGAACACTTCAAATTGAGGTCAACCTTGTACCCATTGAACAATTATGAACACCTCCCTAGTTAAGAGGGACTATTAAGAAATGTAACTAGTATTGCTCTTCATAATTTTATTTGAGTCATGATGTAATATATTTGTCAAAAGAAAGAAAAAGAAAATTTGTTACAAAATAAAAAGTATTTACTAGTGTGGGTTTCATGCTTTATTATTTTTTTCCTAGGTCAAAGCCTCCATTAAAGGCTTTTAGAGTTGAGTCATGAGTATATGTCCTTGTCATTAGGGTCTAAACCCTTATTGGGCATTTTGTATCAAAAGGATAAAATTATTTTAATGTAATTCTCCTCCACCATCAAGTCGGCCTACATGGCGTCCTCAAGATTCTCATGTCAGCTTCAAAGAACAGCCACAAACTACTATATATACCCTAGCATTCAAACTAGTTTGGATGAGAACAAGAAGCATTTTCGATCCACGACTTTTTAGTAAAGAAGGATGTGAAGAAGCCTAAAGAAAGAAAAGAAAGTATAGCAAAGAGGAGACTCTTATATAAACAAAGGAAGTCGAAAATAACTATCTTTTTGTCACATGTGGAAGATGACTGAAGCATTGCAGGGCCGAAGATGCAGATTGTGATTGAAGGACGAATTACAGAGGGTTGAAGCCCTATTTGATCAGCTTAAAGGTTGACTTGAGTTGACCCCTCTTTGATGGATTATGTCTTGATTTGAAGGAAGATTCTTAAGGGTTGACTTGGTGGATGGAGGAAGGTCTCGGCCTTGGTCATAAGGTCTTGGTTGTCTCATTTGATTTGGTTCTTGAAGAAGAGAATAGCTTTTTGGGCTTTCCCCTCGAGGAGTGGTTTTGCCCTGGTTGAGAGCCTACATCTTGCGTCCTTGATATTCATATTTCTAGTTTTCATAGTTGCTTGATTATAAGAAGATAACATAAGACATTAAAGAAGATAATAAGAAATTCAAAGTAAGTTCAAGTAATTATCTAGTTAAGAAAATATTTTTGCCTTTATGATTTTCCAACATTAATGTAATTGCATCTCGAATTGAATGCATACTAGAAGGGAAAATAGAGTAGATATTATTAGACACCAAAATTGTATTGAGCACTCTGTATTGATCCAACATAATAGTAAACACAAATGTATCATACCTTGCCTCAAGAAAGACAAACTATCCTGATCACATAATCACTCAATTGCGAAGATATTTTAACCACACACCAATCTAGTATAGCCACACACCAATCAATCTTATACAGTCGAACATACAACTAGTCTAATGTATGTCTAAAGTCAGTGGATCAACATCCCCTTGTTTCCTTTTGTAATAGTCAAATGCAATCATAGTTTTGGCCACCTCAAATTAAGATTGCATTTGTTAATGTAACAATACATGGAAGTGATCAATTAGAGGCTCATAGCCTCAACAAGATGACAATTCTTACAAAAATGATGTGATCCCTTGTTTCTCAAAGCAATGATGATTATTTTCCTGGCCGTGGAAAGTATCTTCTACAATAGCAAGGCAACTCTTTGCTTATTAAATCGAGAGAAGCATCAATTCAAAGCACCTACAATAATCAACAATGACTTCTTTGTTGAACAATCATGCTCTGCTAGTTCAACACATCCTAGAGCTTGGCCAATCTAAAGATCCACTTCCTCAATTGATACAATGTTGAATCCAAATCTACAAATGTCCCTGTGTACCCACTGATAATGGCAATTCATGTGCCACACAAATGCATAAGGCAATGTGACTTCTAGCAAATCTCCATGCTTTTTCACATCTTTTTTCTATGCTCAAGAACCATTATTTTTTCAATGATGAGCAATATTGATAGATGTCATCACATCTATCTTGCACGTTGCTTCAAATACAATCTTCAACAATTAGTATATTTTGTGCAAAAACCTGTGAAACTAACATAATGTTCACTAAATGAACATTGCCTTAAACAAGAGTCTACATGAAATACAGACTCCAACAATCACTTGCAAGAATCTACACTACTCTCCACTTGTTCCTTGCTCGTGAGGGAACTCTGATATCATGTAATAAAACAAAAGAATAGAAATTATCATCTATCAAAATTGTATTGTACTTGATTGAAAAAAAATCTCAGCCACACCAATCTTGAAAACAACTAGTTCAAGAGACTCTCAAATCCAACTAGCTCTAACAACCTTCTAAATATTAGGAACAAATTCTTCTTAGAAAAAACTAATTGTACCTAACCATAGCCAACAATTACAAATATGATCACACATCAAACTAAAATTTACATATTCCAACATGTACTCATACAACATGTGATTTTGTAAAATTTATAATTTTTTACCAATCCCGTATGTTTTTTATATATATTAAATTTCATATTTATAACAAACTTCACAAAAAAATAAGAATAATAAAATATAAAATAAGCCTTCTTAAATCTTACAATATAATTGAACTTTCATTAAAGAAAACAAGTATATTTAAAATATTTTATATTCACCTAGGCATTATAACCCATATCTTAATCATTTGTCCTAAAGCATTTTCATGATTTAGTGTAACATATTAAAACAATAATAAATTCTTGCTATTTTATTCAATTATATTTATGTTAAAAAATAGTCTACATCTTAATACCTTTATATTCACGTGGGGATTGTAACTTATATCACGAATCAACTTATATCAAGAATCATTTACGGTCAGATCATTTTTAAGATTTTAATCTTAATATATTGAAACAATGATATCAATAATAAATTCTTGCTAATTTTATTCAATTCCATTATAAGTTATTAACTCATTGCTATTTTATTCAATTCTATGTGTTTATAATCTTCTATGTTTATTTGATCATAAGTTATATGTGTTTATTTGATCATAAGTTATTTAAGTTATTTATTGATATTTGTTTGCATTTTTAGTGATTATTATTTTTTTATTGAGAAAAGTCGTCAAATTAATCCTGTTTTATTGATTTTTACCTGTTTTATTGATTTTTAATTTTTCCTCAGAAAATGGATAACCTTTTTTGCATTTCATTTTCATTACACAATTTTCATATAATGAAAAACATTGTTTATAAAAACTTTTTTTTCTATTTATAATTTTTTATATTTTTTTATAAATCAGTCTTTAGGGATTCTAACCATCCAATTACCATATCATTTAACATTTTATATATTCAGCTTTAATGAATTCATTTTAACTGACCTCAAATAACAAAAAACAAAAAGATGTAATTATCAAAATCAGCATAAATTATTTAATATCGAGAAAGGATATTACTTTTATCCTCCTCATATCACCCAAAATTGCACATAACTACTAAATTTCTCACACAAAAATATACCATTCATCCTAATATTTTCCGTTGTATCATTCATCTAGAAAAATTGGTTATAAATATATGAACATAAGGAATAACCTGACCTCTCTATCCATACTCCAAAAGGGATTTGGCATGGAATTTTCGTTGTAAATGTGTTGACATGACGGACAACTACATAATAATACCGACGGAAAACAGTTTTTGCAATGTTTAGTTTAATTCTTTTGCTAAACTCTACAGCAAAGAGAGGTGCAGACCAACCAAACTACTAAAAATGGTTTCAAAAAAGCTGTCATATATTTGTGGATTGGGTCATAAGAATGCTTTAAGAAAATTGTACTCTGCCCAACCTCGAACTCACCAAACGAAGAAATAAAATCACAGTTGAATGCTCCACGTGTGGTCACTGTGTACATATGGTTGAAGAACCAAAGGCCATCCTACTTGAAGATACTACTGCATGTTTACAGTTAAGGATCATTTGTTAGATGCTATAAAGAGTCTGGAGTTTAGCCATGCAAAAAGGTTTCCATCCTTCGATTGAGAACTGTTCTTACTTTAAGAAAACACGTACAGCATATGATTCGTACTAAGAAATAGCCAACTTAGCTTTTGTCTTGTCAATGTTCCTGGTGAAGAAATTTTGCATGCCACTGTTCTGATGGTGTACACGCATTCTCTATTAAAAACAGAATTCTTAGTCTCCAGAACGAACTCCCTTGACAATTTAGATTTTATGAAGCATTTCCAAACTAGTTTCCAGTCCAAACTCTCAAAAAACCTGAAAAGATATTACAGAGAATGACCACAAGCGATCACCCACCCAATAAATAATAAATATAATATACAGATATTGACAGCAGAGGTGTCTTCAGTTTTATGATGACAAAACATTCAAATCGCACATCTTCAGTGTCATATTCCGATGCACCACAATACGTGCTTTGAAAAATACAAATCTAATGACTTTCTTCACTTCTCAATACCAGAATACAGAAATTAATGAGGGATATAGGATTGCTCTTATTGTAGATAGTTCCTTCGAAGAATCTTCTAAAAGTTCATGTACCATGGCATTGACCAGTCCACAGATGTGCAAATAATTTCCATAGAGGTTCATCTTGCCTCAGAAAGGAAGGTCTGAAACAGGCTTCCAGATATTATCCGGGAGAATTTGAGGATGAAGTTAGTCATTTATCACCCGAAAGGGTGCTAGACTCCGAATGATCACTTTGACGTCGTGAATGCCTCAACACAAGATTCCTAAGATATTTACCTGGTTTAGCCTGAAACAGCATTGAAAACAACTTGTTTTAAATCATTTGTTGCCTTCCCTCTTCAAATTAATATAAATTTTAAAATTACAAGGCATTTCCATTCAATGAGTTTAGCGATGCGTTACTTAAACCTTATTTGTACTTTCTCAGAATTTATTGCAAAAGAGAGCCACCTTCAAATCAATATAAATTTTAAAATTACAAGGCATTTCCATTCAATGAGTTTAGCGATGCGTTACTTAAACCTTATTTGTACTTTCTCAGAATTTATTGCAAAAGAGAGCCACCTTCCAATGATTTTTTCGATTGCAGAAATAATTGATTGTATCTAACTTGTGAATAATTTCTGCAAATGTTGGCCTTTGATTAGGATCTTTATCCCAGCATTCCTCAATTAGCCTGCAACAACGCAAATTTGCATGTAAATATAAGGAATAAGATGGCTATCACCTGCTCATTTGAAGGTGTACATTTTCCACCTGAACTTGCTTTATCAATACTTGACATGAAAGTACCCAAGAGTCATATGATAAGCAAATACACCTTGCTACTATCTTTAACACAATCTATTATATGATTGCAAAGCAATAGCAGTTTAATTGGAGGTGTCATACTTGAAATTTCTTTAAAAAGTCTTCTGGTAGATGGCGTACCAACAAATCTCATAGCCACATTATCCTATTAGATATTTGCAACCAAAGGCACTAGATTATTTACAGAATAACCTTCCAAGGAGAGAAAACAGTCAGGTGAGGGGAAGCATTGGTGCCCAAAATCAAAGTAGTTGTCAATCATCTAATTAACCAAAAAAGGTAAAGATTCGATAATACCCAAATATGCAGATTGTTTGGGCAGAGATAATGGGACCTACATTAGAAGCAAATCTAAAGGAAGATGTTTCCTCCATCACTTACATAATGCTGAACGCTGTCGAAAGTTCATCTAGAACATGCTGCCTAGTCTCTTCCACTTGATTATGTTCCAAGATACATCTAGGTGATTTCTCTGAAAGCATAATGCACAGAATGACATGGGCGGGGGGGGAATCAAACTTTAATTATACAAATTATCTGCACATCAGAACATGCACCATTGTGTTGAAATATGTAACTAGGTTCGGTCTTATTAATAATGACATATGTAATCATGATTTTATGTATTTGATGTAAAGAGAAAAATAAAATTATTATTGTTATATTTGAGACATGGGTTTCATGCTCAAGGTTATTTGATTTATAGGTCAAGCACCCATTGACCCATTGAGTGCTTCTAGGGCTTGTCATTAAGTCAATAAGTCAATCGAGGCATTGTCATGTATGGAAGACCCTTTTGGGCTTATTGTAAAGAAACACTTATTTGAGCCAAAATTAGAGTCAAAGACCCTCCAAGACCATGTCATAGTGCTACAAGAAGTCGGCCTTCAAAAGATGACAAGTCAGCCTACCACGAGGAACAAGTCAGCTTATTGGGGCACTCAAAGAAGCCTATAAACAGGAGCACTCTACCTCATTCAAAGGACCATCAATCAAGAAACAAGAAGTTTGATCAAAGGAAAAGTGACCTAAAGCTAGCGAAGAAAGAGAAGATGTCAAGAAAGGAGAATCCAACTTTTTAAGGACTGTTTTTAGGGTGAAATTCCTCTTGCGTGCGAAAAAATCTGGGTATCAATTAGTGCAGCAGAGACCCGAAATATTGCAGTCACAATAGGAAGCTGAGAACAAGAGAAAGAGGAACCATCTTGCAAGCCAAGTTGCTGGAGAAGAAGTCACTGTCCAAGCGAAGGAGAAAAGAGAAGAAAAACATGACTGTATCTCACACGCCAACTAGGGTTTCTGCAGTGAAGGCCAAAGACCTCAGTCCTAAAGCAGTTAGCCGAAATTTTGAGGAGAAGCCGAAGTCTGGAGAGTTGCAGCAAGTTTGACCAGCATTGACTTTGTGAAAGAAGAGCTGATCAAAGAAGTGACTTGACTTGGTCTTGGAGGGGTCTTGATCAAGGGTCATATGTCTTCGAATTTGTCATCTGAAATTCTATAAGAAAATAAGAATTCTTGTGGGTTTTCCTTTCAAGAGGAGAGGTTTTGACCTTAGCTAATAGCCTATATCTTGTGTCCTCTTGTCTTATTAGTCCTTCATTGTTTGGTAGCTGTTTGATGATGAAAACACAATAATAATCAAGTTAAAGAAGAAAGCTAATTAAGTTATAATTCATCACAAGTAGTTATCAAAGCAAGAGAAATCACCTAATTTCGCTGGCACTAGATTTCTCAACATGGAATCAGAGCTAAGGTGACAAGACAATGGAAGGCAGTTTGAAGAAGGATCATCAAAAGGAGTATCAAGAATGTCAAGACATCAAAGAGGACATCAAACCATCAAGAAGGGCTAGTCTACCCATCATCTTGAAGAAAGGATCTAAGGAGCATCAAGGAGGGCTACCCATCTCATCACAAGGACCATACCATCTAGAAGCAAAAAGAAGAAGATGACAAGACAATGAAAGGCAGTTTGAAGAAGGATCATCAAAAGGAGTATCAAGAAAGTCAAGACATCAAAGAGGACATCAAACCATCAAGAAGGACTAGTCTACACATCATCTTGAAGAAAGGATCTAAGGAGCATCAAGGAGGACTACCCATCTCATCACAAGGACCATACCTTCTAGAAGCAACAACAAGAAGATGACCTCAAAGACTCTACTTTCAAGAAGACCCCTACCTCCACTCAAAGAAAGAAGGGCTACACATTTGAAGCATCTTGAAGTCTCCATATTCTACATTTCTACATCCCAAGGAAACAAGAAGAAGCATTGCAATCATCATCAAGACATCAAGTTGAAGATATCATTATCAAAGGAGCATCTTCACTCGACAAGTAAGTATCTTTATATCTATGTCTAAATCTACAATGAAAATGACTTCATTCTGCAAGGAAACAATAAATTGGTTGGGTCATCAAATTTCCTTGCATGGAAGAAGAGGATAGATTTGATCCTCATGGAGAAAGAAGTTATTGGACATGTCAAGGGTTCAATCTCCAAACCATCAAAAGAAGAAACTCAAGCACTATCGAAGTATATGAAAGGAGAAGGGCTCAAAGAATCCTTATAGAGTCAATCAAGGATCCCCTCATCCCTTACGTGGCAAAGTTGGAGAAATCGAAAGAAATCTATGATAAGTTGGTAGAATTGTTCTCCGTAAGCATTGTTGAAGAAGTTATATCTTTGAGAACCAGGCTATACAAGATGAAGGTATCAAAGGAAGAAGGGATAGCCTCATATCTTGTGAGGGTGTCACAAATAAGAGACCAACTACAAGAGTTGGGAGAAATAATGTCCGACAAAAAAATGACCATTGTTGTACTCAACGCACTACTTGATGAACAATAGGGGAATTTTGAGGTCTAAAATGGGCTTCCTAAAGAAATTATAAACTAATAGTGGAAATAATAAAATAATATTAGATTACATCATCAATTTTTAGAGGCAAAAATATAACCTATTTTTTCAACTCATATTTTCAACTTATCTCCTTATGGGTTTACTCAAATTTTGAGCGGAAACACTCGTTGGAGGCAAAATTTGATTCATCATTCAAGGAGTATCCATGTTGCATACTTTCGATGGACCCTATTGTTCATTGGATGCATAATTTGATTCCTCATCCAAGCTGTACCAATGTTGAATACTTTCGATGGACCCTGTTACACGAAAAATGAGAAATACATGAAAAAATTGTGATTGCAATCACGTTTTTTCATGTATTTCTCATTTTGTGTGTAGCAGGATCCATCGAAAGTATGCAACATGGGTACTCCTTGAATGAGGAATTAAATTTTGCATGCAACGAGTACTGCCACTCAAAATTTGCGTAAAATCTTAGGGAAATAAGTTGAAAAAGTAGTTTTATTATTTTATTATTTTTTAATATTTTTACTTTTTTACTCCAAAAATGGTGAATCATTCTCCATGGTTGACATTATCATCTTGAATCCATTGGTTTTTATCAAGTTTATTTGATTGTACATTTTTCTTTGGAAGCCCATTTTAGACCTCAAAAGTTCTCTAATGTGGGGTAACTT